>CAJUYG010003159.1:0-23600 GCA_910591675.1 Galerucella calmariensis
ACCTTATTATATAATATATTTTTAATTGAGAAACTTGGTTTTTGATTAGAATATAATATTTATATTATATATGAGATATTTGCTAAAAATGATTATGTGCTATGACAAAAAAAAAATGCCATCTTAAAGCCGACACTTTCCTCTTCAAAACCCCGTATTACAATTATCTATATCTACATTATAACTGTACAATAGTTTATAATGTGCTCCGCCGCGCTTCAGAAGTCGCGCGGATGCGGAACACATACTTAGTTTACCGAATTTTTTACGGACAAACCATTGCTCGGACGAAAGAAACACAAGAAATCTTTTTTGTTGTAAAACACTTCCCCTACACGGTGGTATTTTTTATTTTATTTCTACCTTCCTCCCATCGCGAGATATTGAAAAATTTCGAGAAAAAAAATTTTTTTGATTTTTTTTTTCTAATTTTGGAAATCGATAGACTGGTAAACGTTTTTTTATATTAATCTACATACTTTAAGGTACTTGTTACACTTATCGTCTGGCCTATGTACTATACGTATCAACATATTTTCTCAAATACAACATGTACACGTTTAATAACGTAAATATAAACAATGTTAGTGGTTGCAGCGTTGTCAGATCAACGAAAATTACTGAAATCTAGTGGTTTAATAAAAGTTAACCTTTTATTCCTTATAAAGATAGATAATCTGACTAAACTTTTGATATGTTTTCTTTCAGATCAATAAAAAATAAAATTTTATAATTGCCTTATGATAATAGTATAAAGAGAATAAAAATTGAAAAAAAAATGAACAATCCAGTAGTGCCTGGACGATGAGAAGTTTGTTAAAAACCCGCAATAATATTTCGTCAATACGCTGTATTGTAATATTATATAATTTAGTGATATGATTCATTAGAGTATCAAATTATATGAAAATAATAAAATGTCGCAAGTAGCGCTATGTAACTATAGAAACAACGACACTATCAACAATAATGACAACATTAGTGAGGATTCCAATCAACTGCCTACAATTTATAGGTAAATATTTTTTTTTTATGTATTTTGCGATGATTTTGCACGTTTGGCTTTATTTTTAAAACAAAAAATTAATTTTATTTTACATGCTGAAACTCACTATCCGATCGTACATTGATAAAGCAAATAGAATTCGGCACAGCTTTTAAGTTTTACAAAATATTCCAAAAAAAGTGCACTAAACAGTTATTTTCTTAAAATTTTGATGGTGGGCGATGTGGGTATTAATTTAAAAGTGATAGAAAGTTAAATGCAACAACAGTTTGCAATTTTCGTCACTTGCAGGCTCAAATACTTATTTCGATAAATATATAGGTACCTAACCTAGAAAATAATCAACTTTGGTTTCATCCTGATGATCCTGGTCAGGACTTGAAGTCAAAGTAATCAAAACACTTTATTTTCGATGGTATTTACCACTTATTTAACTTGCGGGTTGAAGAATATACAGTGTGACCCATTTTGTTTTGAAGCACCCCTGTAAAATCCGCATTTTCAACCGATTTTGATTTAATTTTTTTTGTTAGATTCAGTATCAAAAACAGTATTTTGGCACAAATTTTTCTAGCCTAATTACTATTTTCAAGGCCCTTTATGTTAATTTTTCTTTGCCAATAAAGACAAAAGTACATTAGGCATTTTTTTTTCTCAAATATAAATATACCGCTGGATTCAGAATCATCACAAATGTAAACTAGCAAAATTTTATGAAAAAATTTTTATTAACGACTAAGTTATTACAACATGAATTTGTAAAAGGTGGTATTTTCAGTAATTTTTTACGTAGAATGTAGACAAATTTTTGGAATGGCAACATGGTTAACAAAAACTAGGACTCAAACATATTGCACAGTGAAAATCCGAAGATGATCCGAAGAACTCCAGAACGGGTTGAGTTATCAGCTTCGAATATTTACCGTGCAATAAGTTTGAGTCCTTGTTTTTGTTTACCATGTTGCCATTTCAAAAATTTGTCTACATTCTACGTAAAATATTAATGACTATTTCTCTAGAGTAAATTGATAACTGACAAAATTTGAAGGTTTTGAACTGGCAATTTTTTGTCTTGTCGCGGCAATTTTTTGACTTTTAATATATCAAATCTATGTGTATAAAATTCTTTAACTCTGTGATAAAATTCAATATAAAATCTTTGTTAGTGGTTTCTAAGGAAACTAAGTTGTTTATTTATTTATTTAACTGTCTAAAAATTATTAAAACTGTTTCAAAAATTTAAATAAGTATTATTAACATGAATAATACAAGATTTGGAAATAATTCAATTAATGATATAGAGAGTACAATTAAGCAAAGTATACCGCGAAATACAATGAAGACAAAAAAGTCTGCGTGGGAAAAGTTTAGAATGTTTCTGGACGCACGTAATTATACGTTAGAAAAGGATACTTCTGAACAAGTTATAGCAAAAATTCTTGAAGATTATGGTTTTAACATGAAAAAAAGAGATGGAACTGATTATACTGAAGCTACTGTGAAAACACTTTGGAATACGACTGCTCAAATGGTTCAGGAAAAATATTTTCTAGAATTTAACATCAAAATTGTTCCATTTAAAGATATTACCTATAAATTTGCTAGATTGGCCAGGGATACAAAACGTAAAAAGCTTCAGGCTGAACCTGAAACCAGAAAAAGAAGTTCTAACGCGTTTACCAAGGAAGAATTAATGGAAATGGTAGAAAGGTATTCTGAAGATAAACCTGATGGGTTACAAAAAATGTTTTTTCATTTATGTTCGTTCGAATTAGCATGGCGTGGAAATGAAGCTGCTAATTGTGATATTAATTACTTTAAAAAAGAATATGATAATAAAGGTAATTTTACTGGCAGGGTAGAATATAATCCAATCTTTTCCAAAACGACACCTGGAGGATCAAAAGCTTTATCTGGCAGTAAGTGGCTGGTAAGAAATAATGCTAACAACAATTTGGGTCCCGTTCGTTTATTTTTAAAAATTATTGAAAAAAGAGAATTCAATCCTTATCTAACAACAACAAGATTATTTTCAACAGTACATCCAAATTGGGAGAAAGGAATATGGTAGAAAAATTCACCATAGGGAATTAATACAATTTCAAAGTGGACGAAAATATCGGCAGAATCAATTGGTATAGACACAAAAAAAAATAAAAATAACCAATCATTCACATAGAGCTTCTGCAATATCTGCATTAGCAAAAGAAGGAGTTGGTGAACAAGAAGTAATTAAGCTTACAGGACATTCTTTTGCCCATTCTTTGAAACCATATTTACAATTAAATGAAGAACACCATTTCCAACTTATAGAGAACCTTCGAGAAAATAAAAATAAAGAAAAGGAATCCTCAGTTTCTAACTTAAATTCATCACAGGTTATGATGCAAAACAATCCCCAAAATAATGCTACAAAAAAAAAAAAATTTGCCGACAAAATTTTCACTCTCGTGGTATTATATATGAAAGTACCACTTTTTCCAAATTCATGTTTTAATAACTTTGTCGTTAATAAAAAAATTTTTATAAAATTTTGGAAGTTTACATTTGTGATGATTCTGAATCCAGTGGTATAGTTATATTCGAGAAAAAAATTACCTAATGTACTTTTGTCTTTTTTAGCAAATAAAAATTAACATAAAGGGCGTTGAAAATAGTAATTAACCTATAAAAATCAGTGCCAAAATACTGTTTTTAATACTGAATCTAACAAAAAAAATTAAAACAAAATCGGTTGAAAAATGCGGAATTTACGGGGGTGCTTCTAAACAAAATGGGTCACCCTGTATAAATATTTCAAAAACTTCAACATCTGTTTCCTTCTATATTTCATATTCGCAGTTTCTTTAAAATGTCTAAAGGTATTTTCGTATATTTTTATAACGTGAAATACCTACTCAGAATGGAAAAAAGGCACTTAACAATTTGAAGAAGATGTACTTACTAAAATAAATAAAACAAACTCAAGCGCAGAGATATATTTTCTAGGATACGAATTTATATTTATATACCAAACCCAAGGTACATTTTTGGGTACGCCTTATTTATTCAATATTTTTATTCTCCTTATTTTATATTCAAATGAAACAGTTTGAGTGAAATTTAATTTTTTATTAGAAAATTCTTGAAAAATAAACAATCCGGGAAAGTTTCATTACATATTTATTGATATAGTGTGTCCCAAAAAATAATTTCTCTCATGAAAATATCGTCGTAACTTGAAACCTCCATTTTAAATGACAATAATTATTTTCACCACCTTAACCATAAATAAATTTTGAAGTTTAATTATAAAGTCTATCAATTTTACTCGGTAGATGCATAAGCCATTTAATTTTCAATTAGTGAAATAATTACCATCATCAGGTTTATAATATAACCAGTTGAAGAGAATTCCCAAAATTATGGGTTTTAGTATAGTAAAGGTCGAAAATTAAAAATTCGCCCTTACAAACCAATGACGCATTGCTCACTAAAGCAACACCACATAATATACAGGGTGAATTAGTAGTTTTTCTAGTGAATATAGTTTAAAAAAATATTTATCTTGTCGCTTAGAGCTAGGGTAGTACTGTCTATACAGGGTGTCCCACGACACTTTTTAACTAAAATATTTTCAAAGATGGCAGACTTCCGGTTCTACCGGAAGTCGACTGCAACCTTGTTATTTTGAATAGAACACCCTGTATATCAGTACATTTTTGAAATCTACGTAACATTTTAGTACAATTTTGTCTGAAAACTTTTTTCGAAAAATGCGTACTTTTTGAGTTATTGATTTTTTTGTAAAAAATTCGTCCGTTGCAGACCCTTGTATATTATTTTTTTACGAGGATATCCTTAAAGATATGAAAATGGTTTCTGTTCGGTTGCTTTTAGCAAGGTCAGACGTATTTGAATCTATGTTGAAATTTTTTTCATTTTATACAGGGTGTGTATAAAAAGTGTTCAAAGTTTAACTTCATAAATATCAAATTTCTTTATTTTTTTAAATAGAACCTCCCGGTTTTTTCTATTTTAATGCATTCACGGGTGAAAAATAAGGCAAATTCATGTATACTTTCCTGTACCTAAACCTTTCCGTTATCCAGATATTGAATGTTTTCTGTAAATTTTGAGAGATGCAGGTGTGGTCTAAATTTTATTTTGACCCGTTGATACAAGCACTAAGAAATAATAAAGATTATGTAAATTTTTTTTTAATATATGGTAAATATGGCAAAGTTGTTACAAGAACATATGTGCTTTATTTGCAGTAAGATATCCTGCTTCTCTAAAAATTTACAGAAAACATCTAATATCTGGATAACGGTAAGGTTTAGGTAAAGGAAAGTATACATGAATTTGCCTTATTTTTTACCCCTGAATGCATTAAAATAAAAAAAACCGGGTGGTTCTATTTAAAAAAATAGAGAAATTTGATATTTAGGAAGTTAAACTTTGAACACTTTCTATATACACCCTGTATAAAATGGAAAAATTTTCAACATAGACTCAAATAGGTCTGACCTTGCTAAAAGCAACCGAACAGAAACCATTTTCATATCTTTAAGGGTATCTTATTAAAAAAATAATTTGTAAGGTTCTGCAATCGTCAAATTTTTTACAAAAAAATTAATAATTCAAAAAGTATGCATTTTTCGAAAAAAGTTTTCAGACAAAACTCTACTAAAATTTTAGGAAGATTTCATAAATGTATTAATATACAGGGTGTTCTATTCAAAATAACAAAGTTGCAGTCGACTTTCTGGTAGAACCGGAAGTTTCATGATTTTACTATTAGTATTTTGCCATATACATTTAGTTTTAACTCATCGTGGGACACCCTGTATATCACTAATGCTCTTTTTCATTTGACTATTGTAAGGTTTATATCCGGCAACGTAGCGTAAAAGCAAAACTTAGTTTCATTCAAAAGAACATTCTCGGATATTCTGATTTATATTTAAAATTCGCTCACGACTTAACTTCTTTTACCCCGTTGCCACAAGTAATTATTAACGATATAAAAACTTTGTTTTTCTTATTTTCGTTTCAAGAATATTTATCTGTTGTTTCAGGTGTCGCGCGCCTATTGCCAGCCTGGACTGTATGGAAGAGTTCAGCGCTGGAAGCGCCCTTAGCGCCTTAGCGGAACGTGGAGGAACCGTTGATTCCACCATAACGAAAGAGCAATTGCTATTGAGTGGTTTGACGCATTCAGCACCCGCTAGACAGACGTGCGTTACGCCGGGCTTGAGGTACAGGAATTTGGGAAAGAGTGGATTGAGAGTGTCTAATATCGGATTAGGTAAGTAACCATTTTTTTAAACACAGTCTTAAAAAATTTGATTTCGATTTACTGTACTAATTTTTACAGGCACGTGGCCCACTTTCAGTCCTAGTCTGACCGAAGAACAAGCAGAGCAAATAATCGTATTGGCTGTGGAAAGTGGGATTAACGTTTTTGATTTATCCGAAGCACATTCAGGTACATCTTTTTGGTTTTTGTTATTTTCTTCCAAATTCTTTTCAATCACATAATAATATTATAATCTACACATTGATCTACCCTCGTACATGTTCTTTTTTTATCGATAACAATTTTTTCTCCCTCGTATATTCACTTTTATAACCGATAACAATTTTTTCTCCTTCGTATATTTTCTTTTTTAATCGATAACAATTTTATCTCCCTCGTATATTTCCTTTTTCAATCGATACCAATTTTTTCTCCCTCGTATATTTTCTTTTTTAATCGAGAACAATTTTTTCTCCCTCGTATATTTTCTTTTTTATTCGATAAAAATTTTTTCTCCCTCGTATATTTTCTTTTTTAATCGATAACAATTTTTTCTCCTTCGTATATTTTCTTTTTTAATCGATAACAATTTTTTCTCCCTCGTATATTTTCTCTTTTAATCGATAAGAGTTTTTTCTCCCTCGTATACTTTCTTTTTTAATCGATAACAATTTTTTCTCCCTTTTATATTTTCTTTTTTAATCGATAACAATTTTTTCTCCCTCGTATATTCTCTTTTTTAACCGATAACAATTATTTCTCGTAATTTTTTTTTATTCCAGTTCAAAGCTAAAGTTCTATTTCTACTTTTCCTTTTTTCCATTATCCAAATTATTTTCCTCCATAATTATAGGATTTAATGAAATAATTTTTTATTCATTTAGGTACAAGAGCCGAAGTAGAATTAGGTAGAATTTTATCAAGAAAAGGATGGAAACGAACAAGTTACATCGTCACCACGAAAATTTATTGGAGCACACGGTAAGCGAGCTTTCAGTAAATCAGTTATTCGTATATTTACGATTAGAAAATCAATTTTACCCTCTTTTTCTTGGATATTATTTACAAAAACCTACTTGGAACCATAAAATTATGTTTTCGTAAAAAAGCGTATTTGAATTTCAGATCGGAAGAGCGCGGTTTATCTCGTAAACACATCATTGAAAGCGTCAAGGCGAGCTTGGTGCGATTGCAACTGTCTTACATCGACGTTGTCATCGTTCACAAAGCGGATCCGATGTGTCCAATGGAAGGTAAATATTGTAGCACACATTCTGCGCTTTTATACCATTTTTATTCCTCTTCCATTTTCCTTTATATTCCAAAAAAGATCGATGACATTCAGCTCTGTAGCTACCGCCAATTGTATTCCAAAAGTTTTTCGTTATCCGTGGGAGAATGGGTTGAAAAATAAGGGGTATTATTCACATATTGACAAACCAGGGATGTGTGAATGGTTACAGAAACAATCTGTGATGTAAGTACTGGGACCACTGGGCTTTTTGTTTTATATTGGAATAATTTATATCCTCATAAAGTGCACGTCGAACATATCCCAAGCTAATCTATACACGTTAGGACACTGGCATTTTCTAACAAGCAACTCAAATATAGAAACGTCAAGCCGTCAAGCGTCCAAGTATGGTAATGGTGCAACTGAACTCAAATCAGCTATATCTATATCCATAGCAAACCACTTTTTATACGCTGTAGTCCTTTAGCTCGACTGACTCTGACTGACTCTACACTGCTGTCGCAGGAAGGTATAGGATCTTAGTCAATTCGATGTCGGTTTATTCCTCGCATTCTCCATGGTGCGCCACCTATGCGCGCGGCTACGAGGTGTTGTCCGTGTAATGCCGGTTGCCAACGTGACTGGGTTGTACATGGGGTTGCATATTTTTATACGTACGATCGCTAAATCTGTGGAATTTTTTCGCGGTTTATCCGTTTCTCTTTCCAAATCGTCCGATAGTTGATTGAATTTTTTGGAAAATGGGAAATAAAGAATGTTGAATCGGATTTAATACCTCATAAGAAGTTAGCTTATATAATATTTTTAAAAAACATGAATTATGTAGTTTGAAAAATAAATTGTTGGAATTATCCCAATAAATGTATACAAGTTGTCTTAAAAAAAGTGGCTATAGTCTCTAGGATACGTAGAAACGGGGTCGCCTTTTTATTTGAAACACCCTGTATATTCGCTGGAAAACAAATAATTATATTTTCCTACTAAACATGAAATATTCTCTGCATTTTTCGGCACTAAAATGGAGAAAATATGTCATCGATCTATTATATTCCAGCCTCAAACTCATATTAAGATTCTCCGGAACAAAACCTCGTCTACACTGTGGGTCAAATTTATTTGGAACCTAATTATTTTTTAATCTGCCGGATTTTGATGAAATTTTGTGTGAATATTAGTGAGACCCTTACTTAATTGTAGAAAAATTATCTAATCAAAATGTACAGGAGGAGCCAAGTAAGAAACAATATTTTTAATCATGCTTTTTTGGGGATGTTGCAAAATTAAATTTTTCTCTCTAAAACTACAAATATTATTTGAAAATATTAAGAAACTATCGGAAAAGTGTTTCGAGAAACTTCGGGTTTTGTAAGAGTTTTCGAAAAAAATACTTCTTAAATACAAAACCTGAAGTTTTTCGAAACCTTTCTTCTATAGCTTCTTTTTCGATAGTTTTGTAATATTTTCAAATAATATTTGAAGTTTTAGAGAGAAAAATTTAATTTTGCAACAGCCCAAAAAAAGGAAAGATTAAAAATATCGCTTCCTACTTGGCTCTCCCTGTACATTTTAACAGTAACAGTATGCAATACACCGTGGACCAAATTTATTTGGAACCCTATATGTCTTTGAATAATTATTTTTTAATCTTCCGAATTTTTGGTGAAATTTTGTGTGAATATTAGGGAGACCTTTTCTTAATTGTAGAAAAAGTATCTAATCAAAATGTACAGGGGAAGCCAAGTTAGAAGCAATGTTTTTAATCATTGCTTTTGGGACTCTAAAACTACAAATAAATATTAAGAAACTATCGGAAAAGAAGCTATAGAAAAAAGGTTTCGAAAAACTTCTGGTTTTGTATTTAAAAAGTATTTTTTTTTTTCGAAAACTCTTACAAAACTTGAACTTTTTCGAAACATTTTTTTATAGCTTCCTTTCCGATAGTTTCTTAATATTTTCTAACAATATTTGTAGTTTTAGAGTGAAAAATTTAATTTTGCAACAGCCCCAAAAGCAATGATTAAAAATATTGCTTCTTACTTGGCTCCCAATGTACATTTCGATTAGATAAATTTTCTACAATTAAGAAAAGATCTCTCTCAATATTCACACAAAATTCCACCAATATCTGGCAGATTAAAAAATAATTAGGTTCCAAATAAATTTGGCCCACAGTGTAGACGAGGATTTGTTCCGGAGAATCTTAATATGAGTTTGAGGCTGGAAAATAATAGATCGATTACATAAATTTTCTCCATTTTAGTGCCAGAAAAATGCAGAGAATATTTCATTTTTAGTAGGAAAATATATTTATTTGTTTTCCAGCTAATATACAGGTTGTTTCAAATAAAAAGGCGACCCCGTTTCTACGTATCCTAGAGACTATGGCCACTTTTTTTTAAGACAACTTGTATACATTTATTGGGATAATTTCAACAATTTATTTTTCAAACTACATAATTCATGTTTTTTAAAAATATTATATAAGCTAACCTCTTATGAGGTATTAAATCCGATTCAACATTCTTTATTTCCCATTTTCCAAAAAATTCAATCAAATATTGAGCGATTTTGAAAGAGAAACGGATAAACCGCGAAAAAATCCGAAAATATTCCACAGATGTAGCGGTCGTACGTATAAATATGCAACGCCATGTATACCCCAGTTAGATTGGCAACCGGCATTACACGGACAACACCTCGTAGCCGCGCGCATAGGTGGCGCACTATGGAGAATGCGAGGAATAAACCGACGTCGAGTTGACCAGGATCCTATACCTTCCTGCGACAGCAGTGTGTAGTTACGGAGGCTACGTCGTGTGTTGGACGTCCATCCTGTCAAATCATATTCAGTAATTTGTAAACCATGTCAACGATATCTTGATTAATCTTTACTTACGTTACGATAATATAACTTACTGAAAATGATTTAATTGGGTGGACGTCCAGTACACGACGTCACACGTCATAGATAACATAACACTGACCTGACGTAACCTCCGTATGAGAAGTGGTCAGTGTGGCCAGGTTGGGCGTTTTTTTACCCCGATGGGCTACTCTCAGATTTATTGTGCGACAAGAAATTTGAAAAAATCACAATGCGGCAAATTGGTCGAATATAACCACACTGAAAATCGCAAATGAAATATGCGATCATTGCGATCTTTAATCCTTTAAGAAAATTATAAATAAGAAAATTCCACAGTATAATTAAAACAAAATTTAGAAATCGCATGATGTTAAAACTTAAATTTTTAAATTCTATTTTAACTATAAAATATATCACTTTTACACAAATAATATTTGTAGTAAAAATTTTGAACCTTCTAAGGATATGTTGTCCTTATTTACATCAAAAATTTATGAAGAGGGAATAGAGGTTTCTAGAGCTAATGCTGACTTTGAGCCTGTTGAAGTTGCTAAAGCAGGAGAAATATAGGTTATGAAATTATGTGAGGAATATTTTTAATAATTTCTTGAATATAAGAAATACACCTATATAAAGAATTAAATTTCGTTTTTTATTTAAATTCAAATTTCGTTTTTTTTGTCGTTTACTCAAAAGTCCCTATTTTGGTAACTTATTCCCACTAATAGCAACACTGGTCAGAGTGGCGACATCTAGTAAATTTTGGCGATATTTGCCGCCTGGTTTGGCGACACATACAAAATAAATCTGGCCAATGTCCAAAAGGGTATAAATTCTCTTGTGATTATTTTATTGATCAGCTTAATAGAGACAATTCGGATTTCAAATAAATTTGGCCCACAGTGTACTGTATACTATTATTTGGATCTGTTGAATTATTTATTGTTCAGAGGTGGTACGGGCCATGCACTACGTAATCTGCCAGGGCTGGGTGATGTATTGGGGCACGGCTCGTTGGTCTCCGGTGGAAATAATGGAAGCCTACACGAATTGCAGACAATTCAACTGCGTCACACCAATAGTAGAACAAACCGAATATCACATGTTTTGTCGTGAAAAAACGGAACTGTACATGCCGGAACTTTACAATAAAATCGGTGTTGGTAAGAGGATTTTTTTTTTAAATAAATTTTATTTTTAATAAAATTTAAATTAATCAAGGTTTGATGGCTTGGTCTCCCATATCAATGGGGTTCACTCAAGGACGTGAAGATGGTAGTGGCAGCGGTGGAGGTGGGAGCGTTCAGTTATTTTCACGTGCCAGTTTTAAAAATAAATACAGTTCTTTTTCTTGGACGGAAGATGAAACTGCAGCAGCTAATAAGGAAGTAAGTTGAAGTTGAAAAATTAATAATTATTTTTTATTAATATTTTTTTATAGAGTTACAGTTGGATGAAAGATAGATTACAGCCGGACGAATCGAGGAGACAAGCTGAAAAGATTCGGGAGTTGAGCGTTTTAGCGGAGAAACTCGGTTGTTCGTTGAGCCAATTGGCCGTTGCGTGGTGCTTGAAAAACGAGTCCGTTCAATGTTTGTTGTTGGGGGCCAGCTCCGTCGAACAATTGTACGAAAGTATACAATCTTTACAGGTAATTTTCTTTTTTTTTCCGAATACTTTTTATATAAAAATTAATTTCAGGACGCTACTGTTTTCCCTATACTTATCGTTGAACTCTCATAGTCCATCTACTAATAATTATTTTCTTAGTTTTAAATTTTTCAATTTTATATGAACCCTCTTGGTAAAATAAATATTCTACGCTACTGGTTTTTATGAAAAATGTCTTGGTAAAATAAATTTTCCACGCTACTGGTTTTTATGAAAAATGTGATTGAGGACGTAAGTAGTCAACATTTTCAATCCATTTTCCACTTCGAAACTATTCAATTTTGTGAACACTGGTCGAAAAAAAAAAATAGTACGCTACTGATTTTACTAATTAAAAAAAATTTGGCTGCTACTGTAAGTTTTTTTTCGTAGTTTTCCGATGAGTATTAAATTCTTTTCAACTTATCCTAATGAATATTTAAAATTTTACATTTTATAGAATTTTTTCAGTGAAATAAATATTCTACGCTACTGGTTTTTATAAAAAATGAATTTCAGGACGCTACTGGCCTCTAACTCTCTCATACACATTGCCTCCATGACTCACTCTCTCTCTAACACACTGTTTTTCCTATACTTAGCGTTGAACTCTCATAGCCCATCTACTAATAATTATTTTCTTAGTTTTAAAATTTTCAATTTTATATGAACCCTGTTGGTAAAATAAATATTCTACGCTACTGGTTTTTATCAAAAATGTCTTGGTAAAATAAATATTCTACGCTACTGGTTTTTATGAAAAATGTGATTGAGGACGTAAGTAGGTATCGAGTGTTGAAATTTTCAATCCATCTTTTGCGAAACTTAAAAAATATCCATTTCTGTGAACCCTGGTCGAAAAGAAAATTGTACGCCACTGATTTTACTTGTTAAAAAAAATTTGGCTGCTACTGTAAGTTTTTTTCGTAATTTTTCGATGAGTATTAAATTTTTTTCAACTTATCCTAATGAATCTTTGAAATTTTACATTTTATAGAATTTTTTTCGTAAAATAAATATTCTACGCTACTGGTTTTTATGAAAAATAAATTTCAGGACGCTACTGGTCTCTGTCTCTCTAACACACATTGCCTCCATGACTGTCTCTTTCTCTAACACACTGTTTTTCCTATACTTAGCGTTGAACTCTCTTAGCCCATCTACTAATAATTATTTTTCTTAGTTTTAAATTTTTCTATTTCTATGAGCCCTGTTGGTAAAATAAATATTCTACGCTATTGGTTTTTATAAAAAATATAATTGAGGACGTAAGTAGGTATCGAGTGTTGAAATTTTTAATCCATCTTTCGCCAAACTTCGAAATTAGCCATATCTGTGAACCATGGCACGAAAAAAAAAATTGTACGCTACTGATTTTACACATTAAAAATTTAGGTTGACACTGTAAGTTTTTTTCGTAATTTTTCGATGAGTATAAATTTTTTTTCAATTTATGAATTTAATGAATCTTTAAAATTTTCTAATTTATAGAATTTTATTGGTAAAATAAATATTCTACGCTACTGGTTTTTGTGAAAATTAAAATTTCTTTCGTTAAAGTAGGCATTGATTGTCAAAATTTTCAATCCATTTTTTGCCAAACTTCGAAACTATCAATTTCTGTGAATCCTGGAGAAAATAAAAAAACTACGCTACTGATTTTACACACACACAAAATTAGGCTGCTACTGTATGTTTTTTTCGTAATTTTTCGATGACCATTAAATTTTTTCATATATCTTAGAATCTTGTTCGTAAAAATAACTTTCTACGCTACTGGTTTTTATGAAAAATTAAATTCAGAACGCTACTGTAACATTTCTTTCTTAAAAGTAGGCATTGAGTGTCAAAATGTTTAATCCATCTTTCGCGAAATTTCGAAACTATCCATTTCTGTGAACCCTGGTCGAAAAAAAATAGTACGCTACTGATTTAACACATTAAAAAATTTTAGGATGCTATTGTAAATTTTTTTCGTAATTTTTCGATGAGTATAAAATGTTTTCAAATTATCCTAATGAATCTTTAAAATTTTCTATTTCATAGAATTTTGTTCGTAAAAAATTTTTTTTACGATACTGGTTTTTATTGAAAATAAAATTCAGGACGCTACTGTGAAATTTCTTTCGTAAGTAGGCACTGAGTGTCAAAATTTTCAATCCATCTTTCGCGAAATTTCGAAACTATCCATTTCTGTGAACCTTGATCGAAAAAAAATAGTACGCTCCTGATTTCACACATTAAAAAAATTTTAGGCAGCTACTGTAAGTTTTTTTGATAATTTTTCGATAAGTATAAAATTTTTTCAAAGAATCTTCAAAATGTTCCATATTTCATAGAATCCTGTTCGTAAAATAAATATTCTACGCTACTGCTTTTTATGAAAAATAAAATTCAGGTCGCTACTGTAAAATTTCTTCCATAAAAGTAGGCATTGAGTGTCAAAATTTTCAATCCATCTTTCGCGAAACTTCGAAACTATCCATTTCTGTGAACCCTGGTCGAAAAAAAATAGTACGCTACTGATCTTTCACATTAAAAAAAATTAGGATGCTACTGTAAATTTTTTTCGTAATTTTTTGATGAGTATAAAATTTTTTCAAAGAATCTTCAAAATGTTCCATATTTCATAGAATCCTGTTCGTAAAATAAATATTCTAAGCTACTGTTTTTTAAGAAAAATTAAATTCAGAACGCTACTGTAAAATTTCTTTCATAAAAGTAGGCATTGAGTGTCAAATTTTTCAATCCATCTTTCGCGAAATTTCGAAACTATCGATTTCTGTGAACCCTGGTTGAAAAAAAAAATAGTACGCTACTGATTTTACACTTAAAAAAAATTAGGCTGTTACTGCATGTTTTTTTCGTAACTTTACAATGACCATAAAATGTTTTCAACAAATCTTTAAAATGTTCCATATTTCAAAGAATTTTGTTCGTAAAAACATTTTTCTACGCTACTGGTTTTTATGAAAAATACAATTCAGGACACTACTGTAAAATTTCTTTCGTAAAAGTAGGCATTGAATGTCAAAATTATCAATCTATCTTTCGCGAAACTTCGAAACTACCTATCCATTTCTTTGAACCCTTGGACGAAAAAATATAGTACGCTACTGATTTTACACATTAAAAAAAATAACGCTGTCACTGTCAATCTTTTTCGCAATTTCTCTCTGAGTATTTAATTTTTTCAACAAATCTTTAAAATGTTGCATATTTCATAGAATCCTGTTTTGTAAAATAAATATTCTACGCTACTGGTTTTTATGAAAAATAAAATTCAGGACGCTACTGTAAAATTTCTTTGATAAAAGTTATCATTGAGTTTCAAAATTTTCAATCTATCTTTAGCGAAATTTCGAAAATATCCATTTCTGTGAACTCTGGTAGAAAAAAAATTGTACGCTACTGATTTTACACATTATAAAAAAAATTAGGCTGCCAAATTTTCTACGCTACTGGTTTTCATCAAAAATAAAATTCAGGACGCTACTGCAAAATTTCTTTCGTAAGTAGGCACTGAGTGTCACATTTAAAATTAATCTTTCACGAAACTGTCCAAATTTTCGTTATATATTCGAACAAAAAAAATGGAACAAATCGATAGAAAAAAGAAGGTAAAAACCATTATAATACCCCAAGGTGCGTTCGACACAAACGATACAATAGTGCTAAAAGTTCCAAAAAGTCCGAATCAATCGCAGAATCCGTCGACGATCTACGAGAAAAAATACCGCGGTACACGACGAACCAACTCTCCGTCCCAATTTACCGACCAACAATACGCTCCTGAGCAGTGGCGAACAGAAAAACCGGCAACTTCTAGAATTTTGGATCATAACTACAACAGAAACTTCCCAGAAAATCAAAGCGGTTACCACTACGGAAACTGCGCCGCAGAACCACCGAGAAATAACAAAAACTATCCACAAAAAATGCAAAACGTAAGAGGAAAACCCGAAGGTGGGTACACTTTCCGAGCATTTCCCGACGAATTTCCCGTCCAAACCAACTTCACAGTGAAAACAGTGGAACAGCAAGAACAACCGCAAGAAGTTCACGTCGAAGGCGAATGGGACGGTGATCTAGTCGAGAAGTACAAACAGACTCTTCTCAAGGAAAATTATAATTGTCAAGGGTATCCGGAAGGTCAAACCAATGAAGAATTTGGCGATAAGTACCAAAATTACTATCCTGATTATCAAGAGTATCAAGAAAGTTGATTTAAAGTGCGATAGATTGGTAGAACAGTTTTTTATCGTTTAAAATAAATGTTTTTTTATTTTTATATTCGAGAAAATTATTTTTTGGTTATTCAAAATCCAGCTGTGTATTTGCGTGAAACCTCGCTAATTAAACCGATTCAGTCGAGTTAATTGTCTGCAGCTCAGTATCTATTTAATAACCACAACACCCTACTAGCAGTCCAGATATTTCAATAACATCAAACCACAATGGCTGGTTCAACGAACTTGTGTACTTCCATTAGATTCACTTGAATTGAAATTGAAATTAAAATTGAAAATATCCAAAAGATTTGACACTTGCACGTTTGCTGCATATTAAAAACTTGCCAAGTCATTTGCCGGATAGGTTAGACAACTGAGACCGTTGATACTAAAAAAAAAGAAGTTTTTGCCTAAAACATGATAAATATTTGACATGGGACAATAAATTGCCATAATGATACGTGCAAATGTCAAACTTAAAAATCTTGGAGGCTAGGATGGACCAGTAAAATAGAGGAGTTCAGTCTAAGGTCAGTGTGGCTAACAAAAAGTGGTTTTTTCTGACAAGAATGACAGTTAAGGTCTACCATTCAAAGCATAAGATTTTTGCATGTTTTTTATCATTGCAAACATCTATATTGCTCTATTAAAATAATGAAGCGTATATTTTGAAATTTAAAATAACTTTTTAGCTGAATACTCAACAAATCGGTGGTCAATAATTCTAGGAACTTTTGGCAAGTAACCATTTCATTTCTGTTATTCTGTCACTAGTTATGTCAAATGTCAGTTATATTTATTTTTGTTGGTATATTGGTTATATTCGTTTAATTGTGTATGTCCATTTTCGATTAGATTTTTGTAGCATTTCTAGTAAGTTGTATCTCTATTCTTCTAATTACTTTTTCCACTGACATCTGACATAACTAGTGACAGATAACAGAAATCAAATGGTGACATGCCAAGAGTTCCTAGAATTATTGGCCACCGATATGTTGAGTATTCAGCTAAAAAGTCATTTTAAATTTCAAGATTTGGGGATGTATTCATTATTTTCATAAAGCAATACATATATAGACGATCGCAATGATAAAAAACAAGCAAAAATCTTATGTTTTGAATGGTAGACCTTAACTGTCATTCTTGTCAGAAAAAACCACTTTTTGTTGGCCATACTGACCTTAGACTGTACTCCTCTATTTTGAAAATTTCCAAAAGATTTGACACTTGCACGTTTGTTGTATTTTAAAAACTTGTCAAATCATTTGCCGGTTAGGTTAGACAATTGACATGTTAATACTAAAAAAAGAAGAAGATTTTACCTAAAACATGATAAATATTTGACGTAAATTGCCAAAATAATACGTGCAAATGTCAAACTTGAAAATTTTGAAGGCTAGACTGGACCAGTTAAATTATTAATGAAAATAAATAGGTTAACCTTGGATCTCTATACTATAGTCAAAGCGAAGCTTCCGATCCTTTTTGATATGCGCATATCTGAAAGGAGCCATTTTTATAATAAAATACTTGTCATACTTCATTTTGACAACCAATTACATCGCCAATATTTGAAAATTTGATCATTTTCTCTGTGTTTTTAATAAGTTATTTGTCAACATAGGTCTCTCAAGGTCATACATTTTTGTTACCAAAACATCAAAGGGATTGCGTCGGGCTTCGCTTCTTGTTAAGCTGGTGTATTCTTTGCTATAGTTCCAAGTCGGCTGCGAATTTGACGACTCGCATTAAAATGTTAGCAGCAGGGAAACAGAATACGCCTTGTTCAACCTTATCCACTTACCTAGATCATTCAATATTCACGTGTCTCTATTTTACGAGATGCTAAAAGTCACTCCCCCCTTTAAAATTGGACCACCCTGTAACTTTACTTGTAGTCCAGGACATTGGGGGAGGAATGGCAGCGTGCATGAAAATCGCTCCAAACTCGTTACTCGGGGGTTTTCGGGAATACTGAATTTAAATCTGCCCGGGGGTGTTCAGGTGTCCCTCTGAAGGTATATCCGGGGGTCAATCTGGGGGAAAAATTGCTTAGTCCATGGGAAGCGCTCCAAACTCGTTACTCGGGGGTTTACGGGGATGCCAAGTAACGAGTTTGGAGCACTTCCCATAGACTATGCAATTTTTCCCCCAGATTGACCCCCGGATATACCTTCAGATATACCTTGAATTCAGTATCTCCAAAAACCCCCGAGTAACGAGTTGGGAGCGATTTTTATGCACGCTGCCATTCCTCCCCCAATTCACCCCCGCGCACCCCCCAGAGCCACCCGTGCACCTCCGGATAATCCTAATTTTCGAGTAACAATTTTCGAACGATTTTTCCGAGCTTCCAATCGTTCCCATAATGGTGCAAGTAATTATGCAATTGGAAAATGCATTTTCCTCTATTTTTCCTAAATGCCCTGCACTAACTCGAATTAAAATGTTAGCAGTGGGGAAACAGGGCCTTGTCCAACCTTATCCACTTGCCTAGGTCATTTAATATTTACGTGTCCCTATTTTACGAGCTGCTAAAAGTCCTTCCTCCCATTAAAATTTGACTACCCTGTAGCTTTACTTGATCTAATGCAAGAATAATTAAAATCGGCTTAAAAACAAACAAAAAATCCTTCCCTTTTTTGGAAATTGGTTGAAATGGAGATTTTTTTATTTTTAAAATATCTAATTTCAAAAAAAATCAATACTTTCTATATTCTCAGTTGGTCCCGAAACTAAACACCAGCATGGTGGCCGAAATAGAACGTATTTTGGAAAATAAACCATCTCGACCTCCCATGGTATCCACGCTGGCGCTCAGATGACAATCAATGTGCCCCCCTGGGTCCATCAGGTAAAAAATTCTTTATATTTGTGTTTATCTGTTGAGGTATAGTTTATCTGAAGCCGTGAAAGGAATGCAGTCGAAAACATTCGATATTGCCACGTTAAACTATGAAAAAGCTAAAGTGCTAAGTATGTAATGATAATAATTAGAAAAGGGACTTTTTATTATTAACAATATGATTAAACGTTAATTCTTTTTTCAATGTATTTTCATCTTTTTTAGCGGTAATCAGGGAGGCACTAGCGCGGCGGGCAGTCCCAAAGGCGACGAATTGAGTAATGCGGACGCCGATTCGAAAGAATCTCAAAAACTTCCGTTCTGCGAAATTCAGTGACAAAAGGCCACCGAGTTTGTGAAAACTCGTAAAAGTAAAACGCCCGACGAGAAACCGACTGTTAAAGAAAAAGTGCGATGGTCGTACAGCCCCGACGAGGGTCCGAAATGTACGACCGAAACGTTTATTACGAAGAAAAAGGAGAAGAAGATAACAACTGCCAGTCCGGTGCCGGTATGAAATTTCGATAACGAGGTGCTCATTTAAGTAAAATTTTAAGATTTAAAAAAAAAAAACGGTTTCTTCATAATAATTTTCCTATTTATTGCAGCAAAATTTTTTCCGAACATTAATATGGGACCACTTTTTAAGGAAAAGTTTATCGGGGACACCGTGTAATTTTTTATTTGTGGATTCGACCTGTAATTGCTTCAAAATTTAAATTTAATCACTTTTAAAAAAAATTACAAGTACGCTACTGCCTTTTAAAAAAGTTCTAACCTTTCTTAATCAAAGCTATCACAATAATTAACAGCCATGACTTTCATTAGTTTAGGAAATGTTTCGACGTCAAAACATGTGTGAAGAAACCGATTTTTTTTTCACATTCTTCGCTATTAAATTAATCGAGTAGTTTTGCGATTTTGTACTATTTATATTTCCATGTTCGTATAAAATACTATCAAAGGTAGAATCCGTTTCACATAAGAACCCACTTCTTACGTGAAACGGAGTCTATTATTCGTCACTAGCTTTATTCGAAACAAAATATCTTCTCACCCTCGTATATCGATTTTAATAAAATTTTTGTGCAGATTTTCTGTTTGTTTCGAATTTGGCTTTAAAAAATTACGACAAACTTTTGTGAATATTTCAAAATATTTGTGGTTTACGGGGTGTTTAAAAAAAGTTTCGTATTCGTATAAAAATTTTTGACTTTTATATCGACACTTCTAACAAGATTTTAATGTAATTTTGTATGAATAAGTTTTGTAACTTGACACATATTTTTAAATTTGTTTTGACTGTCTTAAAGAGCGCCAGTTTTTGTTGAAGGTTCAAATTAAACGAGCTTCTATGAGAATAAAAACAAATTCAAAATAAGTGTCAACTTCCAAAACTTATTCATTCAAAATTACATTAAAATGTTGCCGGTAGTTTCGATTTAATCGTGAGAAGTGCGTAAAACAAATTTGTTTCAACATACAGCGTGTCCACCACGGATACAGTATCCTATAGGTGAAAATTTTTTAAATATTAATTTGGTGGAAAAGGTTATTCTTGATAAAAAGTTTTGCTTGTTCTGAAACCCCATAAAATTAAATGAAATTCGAGTTTTTCAAAACCCGTCTCATTTTATGGCTGGTTTTATGAAAACCTGGAGTCTGACTTTTTGACATTTCTTCACATATTTGCTAATATCTCGGGATTCTTAAGGTTTGCAAGGTTCTAGTCTACGCCATTCGATTCAGAATTGAATTTTCTATAAGAAGAAGAATTTTGAAAATTATGGGTCTTCGCGAATTAGTATTTCATTTTTCAACTGTAAATTTGACTAAACTTCCCATTTTAACGGCAAATTTCAGTAATATTTCAATTTTTACAGTAAATTTTGGCGAAATTTAAAATTTTTAACTGTAAATTTCAGTAAAATTCCCATTTCGACTGTAAATTTTGGTGAAACTCTCATTTTGAACTGCACATTTTTATAAAATTCTCAATTTCAACCGTCTACCTCTTAGATTTATATTCTCGGCCATCCCTCGTATCCTAAAAAACTCCCACCACAATATTTAGTCTATTTTTAATTATACTTTCCCATAATTATTTTAAAATTTTAAGGCAAAATTTCTTTGAATTTCAATTTTCAACTGTAAATTTGAGTAAACTTCCTAATTTTGGGAAAGTATAATTAAAAATAGACTTAATATTGTGGTGGGAGTATTTTACGATACGAGGGATGGCCGAGAATATAAATCTAAGAGGTAGACGGTTGAAAATGAGAATTTTATAAAAATGTACAGTTCAAAATGGGAGTTTCACCAAAATTTACAGTCAAAATGGGAATTTTACTGAAATTTACAGTTAAAAATTTTAAATTTCACCAAAATTTACTGTAAAAATTGAAATATTACTGAAATTTGCCGTTAAAATGGGAAGTTTACTCAAATTTACAGTTGAAAATTGATATACTAATTCGCGAAGACTCATAATTTCCAAAATTCCTCTTTTTATAGAAAATACCATTCTGAATCGAATGGCGTAGACTAGAACCTTGCAATCCTCAAGGTTCCCAAGATATTAGCCAATATGTGAAGAAATGTCATAAAAATAAGACTCCAGGTTTTCATAAAACTGTCCATAAAATGAGACGGGTTTTGAAAATCTTGAATTTTATTTCATTTTATGGGGTTTCAGAACAAGCAAAACTTTTTATCAAGAATAACATTTTTCACTAAATTAATATTTAAAAATTTTTCACTCCTTCATCCGTGGACACGCTGTATTCTTTTTGCAGCACCCTGTATACTAAATTTGATATAAAAAAACAACGATTAATAATTTACTTTTAATTTGGAATGTGGAATATTTAAACGTTTTTTTTTTTAATTTAAACTAACATATTGTATAGAGTGTCTCAAAATGTAACATTTTGAACCCTTCCTAGCTGGAGATTTTTTTTTTCTTAAAATAAACTCTGCAATTAAAATCAAACTCGGCACGAAAGTAGTGTTTTTACCTGTACAGATAAATATTTAGCTGCAAATTTATAGAATTTTTGTAAAAAAATCTCCAGTCAATAACAGAGTTGTGGATCGCTCTGTAAGCTTTTAGATATTTTGAACTGTTGTTGTTTTTTTTTTCGTTGAATCTTCTACTTTTTACCTTTTTCGAATCTGTGATAGTTTTTCAAATAATTATTAGATAAGTTTTGAGGAGTGATACAAGTGAAAATGATAATTATTACGATCGGAAACATTTGGATATTTTTTTCATATTTTCCACTTAACTATCCTACGATTTATTTTCAAAATTGCTTGTCAATTAATCAAAAATATCAAAACCGAAACGATATTTTTGAAAATCTTTAAAAAACCACTTCCCTTGCACAATTTTCACATTTTTTTAATTACGTGCTGTAGTTTCTTATTGTTTATGACAGTTTTGACAGCTAAAGTCAGTTTTCAAGCTCTTTCTCGATTGGTCCTTACCAAAAAACCATTACATTAATGCTACACTGTCAACTAGTTGACAAATGACAAAACAAATGTCAAATATTCAATCCCGACACTTGACAGCTGACAACTAGGTTTATATGACAGTAAGGGACTAAAAAAGGATGGGGCTCCTTAAGGTGCTTTGTTTTATGACATTTTTGACAGTTCAATGAGGTTTTTCAACCGTTCCTTGATTTATGCTTATTTAAAGTGACTAAAAAGTGGAAGGGGCTCCTTAAGGCTTTGTTTTGTGACATTTTTGACAGTTCTCAAACTCTTTCTCGATTGTTCGTTACCCAAAAAGCAAAAAATGACCATATTTCGCATTACATTAATGCTATACTGTCAACTAGTTGACAAATGACAAAATGAATGTCAAATATTCAATCTCGACACTTGACAGCTGTCAACTAGATTTATATGACAGTAGGTGAGTAAAAAAAGGACTTGGCTTCATAAGGCTTTGTTCTATGACATTTTTTGACGGTTCAAGATAGTTTTTCAACTGTTCCTTGATTAATAGTTATATAAATGACTAAAAAAAGGACTTTAGGACCTTAGGGCTTTCTTTTATGACATTTTTTGACGGTTCAAGAACCGTTCCTCGATTTATAGTTATTTAAATGACAGTAAGTGACTAAAAAAAGGACGGGGCTCCTCAAGACGCTTTGATTTGTGACATTTTTGACAGTTCAAGTAAGTTCTCAAACTCTTTCTCGATTGTTCGTTACCCAAAAAGTAAAAAATGACCCTTTTTCGCATTACATTAATGCTATACTGTCAACTAGTTGACACAAATGACAAAATGAATGTCAAATATTCAATCCGGACACTTGACACCTGTCAACTAAATTTATATGACAGCAAGTGACTAAAAAAAGGATGGGATTCCTTAAGGCTTTGTTCTATGACATTTTTTGACGGTTCAAGAAGGTTTTTCAACTGTTCCTTGATTAATAGTTATATAAAT
>CAJUYG010003160.1:0-23582 GCA_910591675.1 Galerucella calmariensis
TATTCCAAACAAAACTGCTAATCCATTAAACTTGCTTTTGTGCACAATACAAACATTCAAGATAAATATTCCACTACTAAAAAATCCACAATTATCGGTAGTAAAAATAAAACAACGAAACTGTTCACTTTATCTGACAATTCTAATTATTGGACTCATTTGTAACATATTAATTAATACAACGAGCAGCTTACTGTCGATTCTCTGTTGGTATAATGTTTTGTTCATATTCACGTACGTCAACATCGCTGAAAATGATACGTTACGTCAACTAATTCTTGAGAAAATCTGAACGATAGTAAGAGAAGAACTGCGTCCAACCATAAATACGTTTAGTTTAGTTCTTATATAATAGAGTAGGGGATACGTACCTACCACATTTGTTTTACACCATCAAAAATCAAAATTATTAAAGTGTTTATAGTGTTCTTTATAATAAATAATTATTATATTCTACATTTTAAACATACCTACCTTTTTAGCATGATATATATTTATGATATTTAATTCAATTTGCATTCGTTATAAAGAAAATGATAATTGATTACTGTTTTATTAAAAATGTTCATTGCATAGTGCAGTGTATTTGAATAAAATATTCTTGTTTGTTTTTAAACATTATTTAACAAAACATGCAATAATAATAGAAGTAAATCATTACTTCACTATTTCTGTAGCCAACTTTAAGTTTCGTATTCCAAATAAATTACCTACTTATACTTCATTCCAAGATATTTCGTTTTGACTTAGGTATGCCAACATGATTTATTCCTAAACAACTTGACCGATTTTGATGGAATTTTTTGTGGGTTCAAGTTAATTCGAGAATGAACATACACAGTATATCTAAAATTCGTGAATACATTAAATACGATTTTTTTGTGCTATATGACGTTTTCTTAACATGTGAGGCTTTAATTGTTTCATCCAAATAGTTGTAAGATTCAAAAAGTGTGAAGTTATAATACAACTCGGTACTAATACAACCATCTGAATTTACCACGTTTAGGTATTAGTCCAGTAACTGAAGGGGCAAACCTATCAATATATTTGTCCAATAATTTTTTTTGGCTTGATTTGTAGGTCCTGACAGGTACTTCAATAGGAGAAAAAGTTCTCCAAGATTGCGCCTTGGCTAAGGGTCCAAAATGGCCCCTAAGCCCCCCAAAAAACGGTTTCCCGCCATTATCTCCCGAAATATACAATTTGGAAAATTTTTGTTCCGGTAAAAAGTGAAGGTCGTTAAATTATCTACAAAAATGATTTTTTTCCAGAACGCAATAGTTTTCGAGATAATCGCATCCAAACGTCCCCTCGCTTACGCAGCTGCACTACCTCTATAAATGCTACCGTATATAAAATTAAACCGGCGGACAAATTCTTCCATAACTCGGTCAAAAATCAATATTTTTCGATGATTTAAAGTTCATTGTAATGGGAATATCCGTAGGTATCAATATGTGTACCTTAAACCCCGTTCTCGCCCGTCGAGGACATTGCAAAAAGTGGCCAATGTTATTTTTCCCCAATATTTTGGCCTCTTCCATTAAATCAGGCTTAGGGGCCATTTTGGGCCCTTAGCTAAGGGGCAATCTTGGAGAACTTTTTCTCCCTTTGAAGTACTTGTCAAGACCTACAAATCAAGCCAAAAAAATTATTGGACAAATATATTGATAGGTTTGCCTATTTTCAGGTCTTCAGTTACTGGACTATATGTATATATTAAACATTCAAAAAAATCCAATTCTCAAACACTTCAGAATTTAGAATCCTTAACTTGTGTGTTTGCCAATAAATGACAAGTGACGTTCGCTTATAGGCACGTGTTGCCAAAAAATTATATGCACTTATTGCTAAAGAAAACACAAACGACATTCGCTTATAGGTACGTGCTGCCACTTATCGTCTTCGTTCTCTATACTCATCCATTTTTTGGTGCCTCTTATTCTGATACAATCTACTAAAATTGCATGTCAACATGTGTCATCTTATTATCGATTCTATAATCAATTAAAAAAAAACTAAAAATATTGCAGCATTTGTTTTCAACTAAGCAATTGAAAATTTAAAGTTATAACTTATATTATAACAACTAATGGTTTCAACCAAGCAGCCTTCGTTACTAATTATACAAATTACAACCACTTTTGCTTTCATCTTTAAAATTATACCAACTTTCAACTACGCAGCCTTTGCCATAAGATTTCCATTATTTGATTAAAATTTATAGGTTGCCTTTTGAGTTTTTTTTGTTTTTTTTTTCTTGTTTTATAAGAATCAGTGCGATTCATAATTGTTAAAAAGTTTAAAAAATTACCTATGGTATCTACTTTTACTTTATTTACTGAAACTTCTTTCGCCTAAAGCCACAGTACAGGCAATGTTAAAATAGTATATTAAAGTATAAGTGGATAATTAAGGTCTTTAAAACATGTGCGAAATAGAGCAAGTGTTTTAAAGACCAGTTATCCACGAATACTTTACGCTATTTTTTTTATTGGTGCACTTTGAAATTATAAATACTGGTACTACAACAACAAGAAATGGAAATCATAGATGGAAATAAGAACTAAATGTCAAATGGTTGAATTCGTGATTATGTATATGATGTATACCTTGCGTTGTCATGGAAATGAGAAAAACATAAACTAATTTGTATTTTGATGGAAGTTCAACCTTATTGAGTTCTGTGAATGTCAATAGTATTAATTTAAATACCATTTCCTAAGATTTGAAAAATCGAAATATTAATATTTCAAACAATACCAACAGTACTTTCCATTTTAATTTATAAATTTGACATTGTTAAATATTGTTTATTTTATTATGAACAACGTTGTTAAATTTACAAGTTGTGTAATGACTTTAAAACAAACAAATATCACAGTTAGAATGAATGAATTGTTGTGGTGTTGTTGAAGCAATCACGTTGTTTTACTTCCCTTTTTTTTTGTTGGACGAGAAGGTTTCTTCGGACAGATCCTAGGTACTTGCAGTTGAAGTTAATCCATGGAAAGTTAGTTCATGGAAATCTACTTCATGGAAAGCTACTTCATGTCAGAATTCTTGAAAAATATCCGGGACAACTCTTTCCACTACTAGTCAAATTTAAGACAAAAATTAAAAATAATTCACGTCGTCTGACTGACAAGTACACTGTCAGTTTTCGATATTTTATGAACGTACTCGTTATGTCATCAGTCATTTTTGGTTGAGCGCGAATTTTAAACTAATGGCTGTTTTATTCAAATAGTTTTATCCTGATATGTAATTTCAAGCAGCAAATATGTTAAAGACAATCTCCTGGGTGTACAAAATTATGTTTCACAAGTTTTTGTTGAACTCTGAACTCTCAAAATATTTGAATTTGTCCATTATTGACCTAGATTAATAATTGAAAATTATTAACCACTAATAGAGAAATTCAACTTCTCAGTTGGCTAGAAGAAGCAATAATTGTCAACTTCACAGCTAGTAGTAGAAAAAAATTTTGCTTGATTGATAAAATTAGATGAAGCCTGTGGCCGCCCTTTGTTTTGGTCGCCCGCGTCAAAGATTACAGAATAAAATATAAGATGTTTCACTCATTAGGATTTATCGCGTAAAGCACCGATGCCGCTGGTGACTGTCTGGTGACTTGGATGGTACAGTACGTCGCTACGTCCTTACTTGCATTTAATAATTTGGCATATTATACTTGACGTCGCCCGTCGAGCGCTGTTATTTTAGAACGGTGTTTATAATTGGTTGCTCGTGTTTTATATTTATGTTGTATAGATTTCTAAAATTTATTAATTAATTGTTGAAATGAGCAAAAAATCATATTAATATTTTTCTCTTTAATAGCAAATCTTAAACACTAAATATTTTAATTACTTGATAAACTTGAGGTTTTTAATTATCTAAATAAAAGAGTTACTAAGCAATTGAAATTTATAATTGGATGGAAAATAACCATTCAAGCAATTCTGTGATTATGGGAAACTCTAAAATGGCGAGGATATACATTTTTACTTACACGAAACCTCAATCAGAATTGCCTCGAAAACTTTTTTGGCCAAATACGAAGTTGCTGTGGTGGTGCAAAAATCCAACCCCCTGTACTATTTTGTAGCGCGTTTGAAAAGAAATTTTCCCTGAAATGTTTTGATCATTTTGAAGGCACAAACTGTATGGATGACGTAAACGAAGTTCTTTTAACTATTGGTTCTAAACTAACAAAAGAATGCCTAGAACAGTTCACTTTTCCTACAGAAACTAAAAATGTGCCTTTAAAAGTGTTTACAGCAGATTACTAAAATCTATCAAGCCCAGAAGGAAATGCTTTGGTGTATGTTACGGGGTATTTGTTAAAAAAATGTCTAATACAACATTCATGTGAAACATGCTTAAAGTTTTCCCATTCGGCTGATAATTTAATAAACAGAGAAACTTTTTTCTGTAAACTAAAAGCTTACACGACAAAGAAGGATGAATTTAGTGGCATATGTGTACCATCAAGTGACATTGTTGAGAACGTTATTGCTATGGAAAATAAATTTATCGAAAAATTCAATTCTACAGCTAACCAAAGGAGAATTGGTCAGTTCCTTTTGAACGAATTTACTAAATTTTCTTTTCATCATCCATGTAATGAATTTCCTTTCAAATATTATGCAAGTCTCTATACCAGAGTCCGTATATATTTTACACTCAAATGTATATTGAAAGATTTGAAAGACAATATATTAAATTTAACACATAAACCAAACTCCAAACTTAGTATTTTACAACATTTATAAAATTTTTTAATAAAGTCCTGCATCTGCTTCTCTTCTTACTTTTTTAAACTTGTCAATCCAAAAAATACGCGTTATTTGAAGATCAAAATTTAAGATTTAGTGGCCCTATCATTCTGGTGGCTAATGAGTATATTTAATTTAATTTGTGATAAATATCTTATAGATTATCAATAAGTATCACAAAATTACCAAGATGCTGGATAAAAACTGTGAATTGATTCATTTTAAAAATTCAAGTTTATTTTTTACCTACCTTTTCAAATTCATATCCCGAACATTTTTCGAAATTATTAACATTTAAAAATAAACCTTTGTGATAAAAAATCCTATTAATTTAATTTCTCTAATTACCCCTGTATAGCTTAAAATAAAATAAGCTCTTCGAACTGTTCCGGTATCTACCGGTCTCGTTATTGACAACAAAAGCGAATCGTAAACATAATTTATGAGAGCGGCGTCCGTTTGGGACCGCAACTTGAATCAAACCGCCCTAGAGTGAAACATCTTATATTTTATTCTGTAATTTTTGCCCGCGTGCGGTGCACACGCTGCACACTTGCCCTGTCTCAGTCTCAGTACATATATGGCATTAGAGAAAAGTTTACAATAAGCATTGACATATTACAATTTACTGCTTAGTATTCGTGAAAACTTAAATTTGATATCTTACTACGTTCAGTTTATAAATAGACATTAGTTTTGTTTGAGCTACACAATCATCCAAAGTGTGAGTGTCGGTTAGTTAATTGGATAAAATTTATCATTATTGATATTAACCTAATTGTGCCAGTTAAAAAGTGACCTTAACAAATTAAATGTTATAAAAGTCTCTTTCTAAATATAAAATCAACTGATGTATACAGGACGTGTTACTTAAATATTTTTCATATCACACAATGTTCTAAATAATGAAACTAATCGGTGGCAATTATTTTTAAAGTGTGGTTATAGTTGAAAAGTACCTGGAATACAAAAAAGGTAGAACGTGTCGCGGGACACACGGTAGGAACTTTAGTTCCTTTTAAGCAAAAGTTATGTAATACATCTGACGGTATAGGTAAACAATTTGCATATTCTTTGGTGGTTGAGTAGTAAGCACACCAGACTCTCACGCGGTAGACCCGGGTTCGATTCCCCGCGAGGAATTTTTTTTTATTGTTAATGAAATAATCATTCTGCTTGATATTAATAACGACAGGACGACGTTTGAAATATTTAGCAGAATATTCATTATTATAGATAATGGTACGGTACCCTCCATGAGGGAGTCCGACTGGCAACATCTGCTTATAACAGCATCGTATATTTGAAAAAGGAAACCGTAGCATTATACAAATTAGACATTCGTTTACCACAAAATTAGTGGAAACATAAAATTGAATTGTTAAATTTTTAATTTGAAGTTATATTACAGTTTATAGAAATTTTTATTTTCTAGATTTTTTCCTAAGTGGGTCTTAGAAAAAATATGCTGCTCGACTCGTGTGGATTGTCCATATCGCACTTGAACGATTGAGCACTCCGCCTACGGCGTCGTGCTCCATCTTCGTCCTCGTGCGATATGACCATCATATCCACACTAATTGCACAAACTACAATTTCTTTCAAAATATGCCCTTTTACATTTAAAAAGTACCTGCCAAATGTCAAATCAATTTATCCATCCATTTTAAAGTTATCGAATTAAAACATTCAAGTTTTCAAAATTTCAACACCCTGTATTTCGAAAAGTAGCTAGACCCCTTAATCGCGCAAAAAAAATTATGGAAATAATAGTAAAAATTTATCCGAACAAATTCAAGTAGATCACTAGCACTGCGAATACCAGCTTTGCATAGAATTTTAATATAGCATCTGTGGTTCAGTGGTTAGAATGCTCGCATTGCACGCGGGCGGCCCGGGTTCGAATCCGGGCTGAAGCATATTTATTATTATGAATCGCTGCTTCGTAAAAGAGAGAGAGACTAAGGAGGCACAAGCACGCAAAAGCAAGGCACATAACGAAGAAATGTAACATAACGTAGCGTAACGTAACGCGTAACGGTCAGATCTTTTGCGTCGCGACCCCTGGTCGCTCAAACATAACCTGGCGTAAAGAACTAAAGTTCCAATAATGATCTACACGTCATTTTGTGTGAAGGTGAAATACCAGAAGAATTTAAAATGTATAAAGGTGAAAACAGGGAAACTCAATTTCTCCAGCACTGTTTAATCTAGAACTTGAAACCATTTTAGAATGCAAACTTACGAGAAAAATATTATAGTGAACGAGACCCAGTTAATTGCTCATCATCCTCATCATCAAGCATAGAACTGAGAAATTCTAATAATATCAGTAGAATAAATAAAGACGAAACAAAATATATGCAAGTGAGAAAAGGAAAGCAGAACAATGATACCAATCAAAAATTCCAAGTTTGGAATGGTATTAAGTTTCAATTATCTAGGAGCATCTATGGGATAAGATAAAAGAAATAATATTGAAAGGAAACCAAATCCTTGGCATAAGTAAGAATATAAGAAACCATTGAAATCTAAAAATCGATCATTAAAATAACAAAGATACAAAATTATCTAAGAATTTGATCAGACAAGTCATTACTTAAGCATTCGAAACAATAACAACTATAAGCAAAAAAGACGAAGATCTAAAAATAATAGAAAGGAAAATATTGAGAACAATACTTGTACCAAACATGAGATGGAGAAAGATGATTAAAAAGCAAAATAGAAATAGAAAAGGAAAGAGGTGGAGAAAATATAGTGCGAAAGGCTTAGGTAAAAACTTAGTCCTCTCTCGACGTACTCGTTTTATCATCAGTTTTCTCGTTGATCTATTGAACTCTTTCCGTTTTGAATTTTCATATAACTTATAATAATTTCCAACTATAGGTACCTACCGACAAATAGCTCTAACCGTTAAGTGATACGGATTTTAGTTTTATCCCACCGCTGGTTTGTAAGAATTATAAAAGAGTTCACTTTTCAGAACCCCTAACTTGTCCTGTCTGCATTTCCACCTTGGCCATATATTAAAAGATATGACATAAACAAAACTCGGTTCGATAGTATAGTTAAACTCTTAGCCTATTGGCTTTTTGTGCAATTAGCAATGTTGATAAGTCTTCAGTCATGAATTATGTTTCCATTTGTTTCTTGGTTTTATACCTTTTATTCACAATTATTTTCCTATAATCCATGGAAATAAAATAACAATATGCATAATTCCTCAAAGATAATTTGAAGGTGTCCTTTTCTTCCATGTTCAACCGACAAATATACAGGGTGGACTGGATTGAATTGACGTATTCACAGATCTCGTAAACCGCAATAGATACAATCAGAGGCGGATTAAACGTTGAGAGCGCCGTGAGAAAGCAACTAACTCATCGGCGCCACTATATTGAAGATAACTTGTACTTTATACTTAACAAAAAATGTATGACTGTGGTTAGCGCTACTAATGTGTAGTAGAGGTAACTTCAATATTGTGTTGGCATTTCTCTAATTCTAATACAACCTCAAGATCTCTAACTTCAATAGAACAAGGAGTTTCATATCAGTAGGTAGGTATATATAGCTGGTAGTTGGTGATTATACTATTTTAAAATCGAGAGAAAGACATGACTTGACACTGCTCTATTAAAGAAATGTGTACTTAAATGTGTAGGAATGTGTAGGTAGGCGTAAATGAAATATGTGATGCCAGTGAAGAAAGCGATGGGGATAGATCGAACATGGAAAACCATGATACCTCTCTGGGAAAACTGAAAACAGATCTGACTGTGTATTATGTTGACGATGATGGTTATAATTCATTATGTAAATGTTTAAAATAATTATTAAGATTTAGTAGATGAAAAAAGTTATTAATTATATATTTAAACACTGATACAGGGTAAAATTTTCAATACTTGAGTATTATACATAAAAATTTAAATCAAACGTTAACTCAAAGACTGATAATTTCAAGTTAGAAATTTTATTTTCATATATCCTAATCAAAAATAATAGTTTTTCTCCACGACTAAATAATAACGCACAAATTATTTTTACATATTTAGCTGCATAATGATATAAAGACTTAGAAGGAATCTACGAGGGACGCTCGTAGGGACGTTTCAAGTATTTTAAATTTGAATTCAAATAATCACATCTTATTCAAAACTAGAAAAAATATTGTGTGAAACACGTTGGGAAACACCGTTTTTCGTAATTCGCGTTATTTTGAGCAACTCGCTTCGCTCGTTGCGCAGAAATCCACTCGCTACGATTTCGCCTTGGCTAATAACATATTCGAATGTTTCATCAAAAATTGGGTTAATATTATCTTTGATTACCTACCTGAAATGAGTTATAAATATGGCTAATATTATATTCAAATGAATAGGCCCCGACGGATATTGAATTACACCAAAATTGCAATCAATACATGTATTCCAGTAACAGAAGTGTAAAAGTATGTACTTATTGCGATTTTGGTGTCTTCCTCAGTCCGTGATTAGACTCTTTGAGCTCGCGGACGGAGAATACCTTGTACTGATGATGCGCCAGTACGCCGAAACCAGTCTTAGTTATGTTTTCCTTTCTAATTGCAAACCAGAATAGTTGGTGTTAAATATCTTGTAGATATGCCAACTTCGTTTGACTTTGAAGTGTAATTCAATATAGACCTGGAAGTAGTTGTTGATTCTTAGTTGAATGGTCTCTGTCTTTGAAAAATATTTTTCAAAACTTAAAAGCGTTGGAATAATAATTATTTTGCGATATATATTGGTAGCGCGCTTTATTTAATACGACAATATTACACGAAACTGTAATAATACTTTTTCTACTCTCACACTAGTAAATTCCATATTACCTACTATTTGGTTACTAAGTAAATGGATCATTACGGATACTGACACGTAATGACTAGCACGTAATAAAAAAAATTACGCTTCAGTTCTAGAAAAACAACAATTTATCACCAATGCCTTGTCAGTCAATGGTTTCGAGTAACCATGGAAACGAGTTAGTAGAGGTTGTTTTGACGTTTAATTATTAATAAAACTCGCTGTCACTAGCTATTAGTGTCAATGTACATGTTATTCATGCGTTTTATTTTTATTAATGGAGTTGTTCGTAGAAAAAGTATAGTACACAACTAGAGTTGTAAGCTTATTACATGCTTATAGAATTACAACACTCGCCGCTACGCGGCTCGTGCGCAACTTTTCTATTCGCATGTAATAAGCAACTTACTACTCTTGTTATGTAATATACTATTATCTAATTCCGCTATCAAATGTGACACTTTAAGTCACTCCTTGACGTTAGGTAACGTCACATTTTTCATAACCTTCATATTTATATCAGTTATGAGAAGTAGTTATGTAAAAACTTTACGTAACTGTTTATGTTTCAACATAGAGATACCACATGAGTTTCAAAGAATAATCTATTAAATGGGTACTGTCAAACTGACAATTTTTTCATTATTTAAACTGACAACTACCCCATTATTTTAATTCAATGATATTTTAAGATTTATAAACATTGAAAACAACATTATTCAGGACACAGTTATTTAAAGTAAGTCAATTTTCTGGGTGAATACATCATAGTAACAATACTTTTAACACCATTTGAATCCACTTTAATATTATCATTGTAATTGAAGATTTTATTAAATACTTATTATGAAAGCCCTCCTCTGGGGGTTGTAGGACCTTGACGTCGGTGAGGAGGCTTACCTCCTGAACGGGAGGCATAAAACTCTCTCTCGATGAGAGGAAGTGGGAGAGGCCGGGCCGAATCTGACCGCGCCGGATCTCTATAAACGAGCTCTCCTGGTTGTGGCAGACGGGTCTTATGCCTTTTTTTTTGCGGATTCTTATCTTGGGAGGGGCCGTGTCTCTCTCTCTCACCTGGGAGGGAGAGGCGGGGATGCCTTGAAGTTCGGAGGGACCAACAAACAACCCCCCAAGTGGTGAAGGTGGATAACCACTTGGGAATAATCCATCCCCTAATCTAAGGTGTGAGATACCGTGCTGAGAGATGCATGGCACGGGGAAGAGTGTCTTGAACGGTTCCTTCGGGACACCAGGCCGAATCCCGTCGTATGCAGGCCTTACCCGATAGTAGCGGCCAATGTCGGGTGGACCGTTTAGATCCGCTGTACTCGTGGGACCAAAATGGAGAACCACATACAAAAATTAAAAATAACCGAGACAGAGGAGAAACGGGCTTCGGAACCGAATCCTTCTACCTCGGGAGTTGATACGTCGGAAGTTTCAAAGGAAAATCCTCAAGGGAAAAACCACGAAGGTACGGGCTTGAACCGAGGCCTAAGTGGGGCACAGAGGAGGAAACTACTAAAACAGCGGGCTATTAGTGAGGGCAAACCTGTCCCCAAGTTTGGGCTGCAGAGGAAGAAGAGGAAGGCGGAAGAAAAGCGGGCTAGAACCGCTAACAATTCCGATACCCCTTCGACCTCTGGGACCCCAACTTTGTCGGGAAAAAGAGCGGCCTCATCGAGTCCGCTTGTAACAGGTGGAGCAAATGAGAAGCGGGGACAGAAACCGCTCAAAAAGGCGAAGCTGGATGGTAGCTATGCCGCGGCGGCGTCAAACCTTCCCAGGGTCGTTCTCACTTGTGGGGACTACATGGGGGGCAAGATGCCGAGCAAAGTGGTGGCCAAGATCCAGGAGGAAATTGTAAGCAAGGTGCTTGCGATCGAAGAAGGGGCCTTTGTACCCAGATTCGTAGAATCGTTCCCGAGGTCAGGCACCTTGGTCTTCGTTTGCGAAAGCGGGGACTCGGAGGCGTGGCTGAAGGAAACAGCGGGGGATATCGAATTAGGGATGCAGGACCTGAAAATTCGAGTAGTAACACCCGAGGAGCTCAGGATCACGAAGGTGATGACCTGGCTCCCCGCGGGGGTAAAGAATGCCTCAGACTTCTTGAAGCTGGTCAAGAGGCAAAATGAAGGAGTAGACGTGGCCAGATGGGCGGTCCTGAAGGAGGCACCGACAGGTTGCCTAATTCTAGGCCTAGATGAACCGTCGGTCACACTACTTAAAAGCCGAAACCTCAGGCTGACGGCGGGTGTGGGAGTGGCAACTTTCAAGTTGCTGAACACAAAGACCGCTGTCATGTCCGGGGAGGAGGCTCAGGAGGAAGCCCAGCAGGCGGAGTAGCTTCTAAATGGCTACTACGAAGATAGGCTTTTCTCAGATTAATTTGCAACATAGCAAAAGCGCCTCTGCGATTTTAGCGAGGAGCACAGCTAGGTTGCAGACACACATAGCACTAATACAAGAACCTTGGCTATACCGAGGGCATATTAGGGGGTTGACCACAAATGGGGATCTATTTGTGGGCACAAGTGAAGGAGATGCACGAGCGTGCATCTGCATCAAGGGTATTAATGGTCTTTTGTTGCAGGAGCTGAGTTCCAGGGACTGTACAACCGTAAGGATAGAATATGAGGATGAAGAGGGTAGGAAGAGGACAGAGGTGATCTCATCCGTTTACCTCTCTCATGATGAAGAGGCACCAACGTTAGTTGTGAAAAAAGTTGTAGAATACTGCAGGCGCAAGAACCTTGATCTTATCATAGGGAGTGATGCAAATGCTCATCACGAAGCCTGGGGGAGTACCGATATTAACGACAGGGGGGCTGAACTGTTAGAATATATCAATGGAACACAGATGGACATACTGAACCAGGGCAACGAGCCGACATTTATCACCTCCAACAGGAGAGAAGTGTTGGACTTAACATGGCTTAACATGGCTTCCATGAACATCAGGAGAAACATTCATGGGTGGAAGGTCGAGCAAGAACCATCCATGTCGGATCATCGTACTATAACCTTTGGAATACAATGTAAGAAACCGAAGGTTGAGTACAAGAGGAACCCCAAAGAAACAAATTGGGAGACATATAAGGTGGAACTGGCCGATAGACTAAGGACACTGAAAGGAAGATATGGTACCGACGAAGATCTAGAGCATACCTTGCAAGAGGTGTGTAGGGCTATGATCGGGTCATATGAAAACAACTGTAGTCTTAAACCGGGGAGGCAACATAATAGCACCCCCTGGTGGAATAAGACACTGGAAGCGAAACGGTCAGAGGTGCGTAAAGCATTTAACCGAGCCAAAAAGAAAAGAACCTCAGAAGGATGGGCTGTCCATAAAGACGCACAGAGAGACTTCAAGAGGGAACTAGAAAAAGCAAAGGCAGAAAAATGGCAGGAATTCTGCTCGGGCATGGAAAACCTGGCAGAAACGGCTAAATTAGCCAGGATCCTGACCAAAGACAACAGTGTACGCCTCCGATGCCTAAAGGATGGTATGGGTAGGTACATGGAAACAGAAGAGGACACACTTACTCTTCTTTTAAAGGCAAGCTTCCCTGACTTTGTCAGAGAGGAAAACCCTCAGCCCTCAGTTAAGCGAGGACAAAGGAGTAAAGCTGACTGGGTGACGGCAGCACAAGTCGTAACACCAGAGAAAGTAAAATGGGCAATAAATTCCTTCGAACCGTATAAAACACCGGGACCTGATGGTATTTTCCCAAAAATGCTTCAGGAAGGCTGTAAAAGCATACTGGGATTTTTAACGGGTATCATGAGGGGATGCGTGGCCATAGGATTTGTACCAAATATATGGAAGCAAACTCGGGTTTCATTTATTCCGAAACCAGGAAAGAAAAGCTACTTCACGGTGAAAGACTTCAGGCCTATTAGCCTGACATCTTTTCTCCTGAAAACTCTGGAGAGATTGGTTGATACTTATATCAGGCAGAACATACTGATTAATCGACCACTCCATCGGAGACAGCATGCATATACTGTGGGTAAGTCCACAGAGACTGCGCTACACTCAGTGGTGAACTACATTGAGAAAGCGTTTGAGGCAAAGGAAACTGTTATTGGATCCTTTGTCGACATAGAGGGAGCTTTTAATAGCACCACGAGAAATTCCATCGAGAACGCAATGTCGAAACAGGGAATACCGATAACCATCGCAAGATGGGTGACGGGATCACTGAGCGACAGATGCGTCCACAGCGAATGGAATGGTAAAACTGTCAAGGGCAGAGTTAGCGAAGGTTGTCCACAAGGGGGGGTCTTGTCACCGCTCTTGTGGATCATGGTATCCGACGAGTTACTACGCGTACTGGAGGCGGAACGAATACACGCCGTAGCGTACGCGGATGACTTTGTAATACTTGTCAAGGGCAAGTATGAGGAGGTACTACCTGATCTCATGGAAAGAGCCCTGCGAAAGGTCAGGCAGTGGTGTGGGAGCAAGTCTCTGGGAGTCAACCCTGACAAAACAGAGATAGTGCTCTTCACAAGAAAGTACAAAAGCAGGGTCAAAAAGGAAATCTCATTTTATGGGAAGGTTATACCGTATGCCTCGGGAGTGAAATATCTAGGGGTATACCTAGACAAGAAACTTAACTGGGGACAACACCTGCGGTTGCAGGGAAGGAAAGTCCTTAACATATTTATGCAGTGCAGGTCAGCTATAGGGACAGGATGGGGGCTAGAACCTCGGCAAGCTTTGTGGATCTACAAAGCGATACTGATACCTAAACTGACCTACGCAGCGTTGGTATGGTGGAAGGAGACGGAAAAAAAGACCTCAAGGCGTAGCCTGGATCACATACAGGCGGTCGTTTTACGAGGGATTTTTGGTCTAAAAAGAAGTACGCCCATGGCTGCCATCAGGATGTTGCTGGAAATAAATAGTCTGGATCTGGAGGTTAAGGCCTCAGCAGCCAGAGCAGCATACAGACTGAAATGCAGCAAGGAATGGGAAGGAGGTGAAAGTGGGCACAGAACCATTCAAAATTTTTTGAGGGGATCAGTTTTCGACGCACCTCAGGATAGAATAACCAGGATTCTCCAGTTTGGGCAGCGATATAAAACGCGAATACCAAGCAGGGAGGAATGGGAGGAAAAACAGAGCCCCGAACACGGGGAAATCTGGTTTACAGACGGCTCCAAAACCGGAGAAGGAACCGGTTTCGGAATCAGTGCACCGAGGCGAAGGGATGATGTAGCCTGTCGCCTAAGACCGGAAAACACCGTCTTTCAAGCAGAAATGGCTGCGATAGAGGCGTGTTCTAGGCAATTGGTAAGGGCAGAAGTCCAAAGCAGATGCATTTGCATATGTACGGACAGCCAGGCCTCCATTATGGCTCTGGAAAACCCATGCACAAAGTCAAAGCTCGTTCGGGAGACAAAAAACACACTGAATGAGCTAGCCAGATTCAACAAGGTCGTTATTACCTGGATACCGGGACACTCGGGTTATAGAGGTAATGAAAGAGCCGATAAACTTGCTAAGCAAGGAGCCAAGTCGGGAGAGCATCCAGAAAGGGAGGTAGGAATACCGTACCGAGAAGGATGCAATACCATAACGAAGGAAATAATTGGAAAGAGATGGGAAACCTGGAAGGAATCCCTGGGTCACAGATGGTGTAAAGAACTGACGGGAGATTTCATCTCCAGTTGGGCCAAATCAATCATCAAAATTGGTAAACGCAAGGCAAGAGTTGTTCTGGGTATACTCACCGGACACTGCGAGCTGCGATGTTACACACACAAAACACAGGGACATAGCAACTAGTGTAGATGGTGTGGAGAGGAGGAAGAGACCCCGTGTCATTTCCTATGCAAGTGCCCCAACCTAATGATACATAGACATAGATGGTTGGGAGCAGCGAGCCTGGACTCAGAGTTATTCAAAGAGACTAGCATTGACAACATACTTGCATTCTGCAAGAGTGTTGGCTTTAGTGCACATCTCTCTGAAACAGCCTAAGCATAGCTTAAGTACGAATCGGGGGGAAAGGGATACAATGGCGAAAGCTAAGTGTCCCTGAGCATTGCACCCCGAATGACTTGTAATAATAATAATAAATAATATTATGAAAGCGCGGAATTAGATAAAACGTTGTACGTAAACACGTTATGAAGAGAGCGACATTGTTCAACTCGCGTAATTTGCAGAACTCGATAGCGCTCGTTTTGGCAAATATTACGCTTGTTGAACAATATCGCTCTTTTCATAACTAATTACGTAAATATCTATTATATTTACACTCAACGCTATCAGTGTAACCAGTGAGTGCTTTTTTATTAACTACGTACCACGTGTGTGTGAATTCAAATACGTGGATAATAATTCAATTACATTGCAAAATCCTTAAAAAATAACTGTAATTTAATGAGAAATTTTTAATTAAAAGTAAGGAATGTAGATTTTTATATTCCAATAAACAACACTTTCACAAGTAAACCTGATTTTACATTAGATGTAACCCATTTTTATCACTCACGAATTGCTATGGATAAGTGCCACTGCCGCATGACTTTCGTAAGGATCTTTTGACCTTTTTACACTCTGTCGATTTGAACTACTTCATATTTTAGAATTTGGAATGGTTTTTACATTAATATACCAGAATAATATCTTCAAAATGTTTATTGAATATAATAAGCTGAACAATAATTAGACATTTAAAATTCCATTAACAATAAGATTTTATGAAAATAGAGTTTGGATCTAACTGTATAAATAGTAAGTACAAAACAAACACAATATAGAGAGATATTTCAGATACTGATTTTTAACTCGAAAAATTCTTGTTTCGCTGTTTAATTTGTAAAACTGATTCATTCCATGACTTAAACAAAACAAATGATTACTCTGATTATTTAAATACATGCATGAAATTGAAAAATATGCGACGTCACATCAGGGGGAAGGGGGTTCAAAAAATGTGACAACTGATGACGGGAAGAGAGGTTAAAAAGTTTCAAAATTCGAGTGACGTGATTTATGGATCGATAGCCCCATATGTAGCAACATTTTTTGTTTTAAATTTTATTTTGAGATTTTGAAATGTGAAAAATGTTAAAATAAAAAAAAGTATAAACATAAAAAATACAGAGATTTACAAAAATACTTGTTAATTATGCAAATACATATAAAACTATGTTAAAATAGAGCAAATATAAGTAGCAAATATAGTAGCTTTATTAAAATTTTGGACGTATTATCGCCGAAAAAATTAATCACCGCGGAATCCCGGCTGTAAGTCAAACCAAGAATTATATGGCTGGGTAAGATTCAGTTTGCCAAGATCGATGATAACCTGAAAACAATAAAATTTCGTCAATAATTTTAAATAAAAATATTATATGGACCTCTTACCTGTCCTAAAACGTTACTGCTAGAATAAATGAGCTGTTTCTGTGTACACGCTGTAATTTCTAATTGTTTCAAGCCGATTTCGCCTTGGCTAATAACATATTCGAATGTTTCATCAAAAATTGGGTTGATATTATCTTTGATTACCTGAAATGAGTTATAAATAATAATTATTCATTTATCTCAACGACATAGTTTAAAGTGCAGATATCGTGTGTTTTTATATATGGTATGCGCATGTCTGATTTTTGACGTAGGTATACTGCCTGGTATATAGATCTGGTACACTTTTTCTTCTCAATGTAAACTAATCAAAATGACGATCAGTCACATGTGTCAAATTTGTCAAAGCGCAGTATCCGCGTTGGCAGCACATTCAAGTTAGTTTGATAAAATACGAATAATTTCCGAAATAGAGGATGGTTAAAAATTTAACATTAACTTTATTTGACTCAATGCCTACAATATTATAAGAAGTTATCAATAATAATGGAGCTATGACAAGTTAATAATTATTAAATGTAAACTTTCATGGCCGGAATTTGTTTTTTGTATTGTTTGATTTTATTTGACGTCGGTCTGTTTCTGCTACCAAGCTATATAATCTATTTGTTTGTTCATTTGTTTGAGCTGCTTTAATTTTACATACGTGGATTTCGTGTATAAATTTTGTTTTTCTTTTTTGTCACCATTTTTTAAATTTTATGGATACACATGAATAAGTCTTTAATACAGATTTTCTAATTCTTCGTAATGCTGTTGTTACTGAACCATATAAGTTCACTGTAACTTTTGCATGTCTTGCCCTATAAAAGAAATTTTTCTATAAGTAATCAATTAAAGTTTGTCTAGCTCTATTCCAGTGAAAAAATATGAAAGGAAGAGCAATTCTAACAACAGTTTAATCCTTTTCGTATATTTTTCAATTCAGTCATCTAATAAAGCAACCATCTTCTATTTTAAAAAAATATTCGAACCAATAACAAAGTAATATTTATGTATTTTTGATAATATCGCACTATTTATAAATTTCTGCTAGTTACTTTTTTGTATAAATGTTATAATATCCATTCACAAAGCTAGAAAAACACTATCTTCGATTATTACAGCTGTACCATCAGTTTTATGACAGGCATTGTACGTACGTATAGTAGCAGCGTTATGTGTTTTTAGAAGTGTTTGAAGTATTGTTGAGCATTATTTTCGTTTGTACGGGAATGGCAAACCGAGTTTGAAGAAGTGACGGAAAAATATCGCTAATAAACACGCAGTTACGATTTCCATTGTTAAGAAATTTCTGGCAGCGTATTGTGCCAAAGGAAGAGAAAAGTTCTGGTAAGCCAGTACCTGTGAGAGCAAATGAGAAGCGCTTTTGGTTCCTCGTATAACTCTAAGAATAACAAACATTTCGGACACGTTGCATCGGTCCCCTGAAAAGACAACTTTACTTTCATTAAGCCTATCTTGTAACTTTTACAGTTTCCAAAATTGCACTGCTGGTACCATTTAAAATTTACGCCATCGCCTCATGTAGAGAGAGATTAGAGAAAAACAATCACACACACATAAAACAATAATAATTTATTCGGGCAGCCAAGGAGCCAAGCGGCTTTGAAAGTACTTAGCTCCTACCATGTAACGACGAAACTTGTACTTGACTGCCAAAAAAAAACTAATTCACCTCAATAGGAGAGCTCAACATGGCATCGCTGGTCTGGATCCCTGGCAACACTGGCATGGATGGAAATGAGAAGGCAGACTGTCTTGCAAGGGAGTGTGCCGCTCGTGTCTTTAACGGATCAGAACCAACAATTGGTATCGCAATAAGTTTTGCAAAATTAATACTAAATACCTGGACAGCAAGAAGAGCTTTAGACTTCTAGCAAAGGCCAATCAAAAAAATGTACCCACACAAATGTTAGGCTATAGCAGCCACGACCTACGATGTCTAACAGACCGTTCAACAGGCCAATGTCAATTGAATCGTAATATGCTGAGACTTGGACTGTCGGAAGATCTGACTTGCCGTCTTTGCCTGGAAGATGATGGAACAGCAGAGCATATGATTTAGGCATGCCCCACCGCGGCTCGAATCAGGTATCTAATGTCCGAGCCTGCAATATCCTTCACCAAACAAACTAACCGGCTTTGTTAAGAAGATGAATTTACATGGTGAAATCTGAATAGATATGAGCTGAGTTTAGATATATTTGACGTTCAATATGGATTAAAAATTTCTGGGACACATGGATGAGTAATTTTTAATACTATTTTTTAACTAATTTACAAATATACCTATACCTCACCTGCGTTTTTCTTTTTGTATCTCTTGCCCTTTCCGGCAAAAGATATAACTTCACATAAGGATCAGGAATATTCGAAGGATCCTTGAGGGGTATGTTCCTTTAACAAAAAATGATTGTAATTACAAATACCAACAGTAACAGTAGAGAGCTAACTCAAATGACAACTTTATCTACACTATAGTTTAAAGCAGACCATCTTGTAAGCCAAATAACATATGGAGGAGGAGCTGTCAGAAAATATTACAATTTTGTTCTTGTGGTAATAAATCGTTTAGAGAAGATTATTTTTTTCGTATCATTCATTTTCAACCAACCAGAACGATCAATTTAGTTTAGTTACCTCGTATAATTTCGATAATATGTACCTGATTATACATAGGGTAGCTCTACCAATCAAAAAGTTCACAAGTGATTATACATACAGCATGGGAAATCTGCTTTGGAACCTAGGTACGAATTACACAAGTACGACAAGGATATATGAAAGAGAGAGGAAGAATAATTGTGCACAATCATCACTTTGTTTCACCTTAGGGGGCGTAAGCTTATTCCCGAGAGTGCCCGACTGCTCATTGCCCTCCTATTTTAACTAGTTGGTGGTGGTAAATGGTAATTCAGTATGCTCCCAAGACGTAAGGAGTGAGGACGTTAAAGAAATATAAAAATACAATCGTTATTACGTAACCTGTAAATCTTAAAATTCATTTTTGTCAACATGATCATTTCAGACCAAGTTGACAATTTCTAACTACAATAGGATATTATTTTAGCCATTGTAACTTGAAAATAAAACAGCATTTCTTGAGAGAACCACAATTAATAAACTAAAAATCCCTTCCATTAATAAATTAAATTGAAAAAATAAAATAAGGTACCTACACCTATTCTAAACGTAAAATATAAACTTCCTGAAAAAATAAAAATAAAAATTTATTCTAAAGGTAAACATAATTTTAATGAATTAAGTGCTCAAATAAACCACCTTGCTGTGCCAGACAATAGCCAAATCTGTGATAAAGATTTGATCTCATATCTCTAAGATTATTTGGCGTAATGCTGGCACAAACGTTCTGTATTTTCACCCTCAATTCATTTAAATTATTAGCTCTTTCAAATGCATGCTGGTAAATGGTACTTTTTAAAAATCCCCAAAGAAAAAAATCATTTGGAGCTAGTTCAGGTGATCTTGGAGGCCATTTAATTGTACCATTAGTACTAATAATTTTTTCGGGGAATGTAAAATTTAAAACATCCATTACTATCCTTGAATTATGGGCTGGACAACCATCTTGTTGGAACCAAATTGTTGAGATCAACATCGGGTATAAGGAGAACTGCAGGAATTACTTGATTTTGTAATAAGTCTAAATACCTATTTGGCGGAATTTAAGTTCCCCTCAATGAAAAAAGGACCTATAATGTGGTCACCTAGAATACCCGTCCAAACATTTAGCTTCTGCGGATACTGCGTTCGGATTGGAATGGTTAGATGTTTATTTTCCCGAGACCAATATCTTGTGACGGATGGATTGTGTTTTTGATGTAGTGAAAAAGTTGATTCATCCGCAAATAAAATATTTTTTAAAAAGTTTTCGTCAGCATTTTGACGTTCCATCATCTCCTCACAGAAATCCATTCGTCTGATATTGTCCTCGGGAAATATTTCCTGCGTTGTCTGAACCTTGTAACAATGGTACCCGTTCCGTTTTAAAATATTCTGTACAGTTCTCTTATCCATGTCGACCTCTTCAGCAATTTGTCTTGAAGAAGATGGTTGTCCTGTTTCAACTGCTAAACAAACATTCAATTCTCTAGTCTGCCTTTCATCGTTAATTGGGCGTTCGATTGGATCTTCCGAAGCTTGGCATTTTCTACAGTACGAAACACATCCATATTTCTCGAAATTACTAATTATTTTCACAATTGTTGACTTTGAAGGAATTGGGCGATTTTCAAATGCCACAATAAACAAATTAACGATTTCATTAGCCGAATGACCTCCAAAATACCATCTTACAATTTGCACTTTTTCGCAGGTTAAGTATGTTAATGAAGGCATAATTGTAAATGTTTTATTTTAAAATACAATGGCATGCGCTTCCAACGTGATCAACGTTTGTAGCGAAAAGACCTAGGAATAGCAGTTTAAATGTGAATTCTCTCTGTAAAACACAGTGTTGCCAAGTGAAAGTGTTTTGTTTTAGCTATTGTGCACGACTTCGAAAAAAAGTCAACGAAAACGAGAGAAAAATATCATTTGTACAAATTAATCTGCGCTTCTGGCAATAGCGGTTGAAATAGTAGGGCAATGAGCATTCGTTCACTATCGGAAATAGAACCACACCCTAACTGGAATTAAATACACGCGTCGATGACCATTCGATGACCGCGTATAATTATCTTTCTCTCTCATTCAGCTGTTTTTCTGTCGTACTTGTGTAAGGTGTAAGGTTCGGAAGCAATTTACGCAAACTGTAGAGTAGCTAGCTCTACCAATCAAAAATTTTACAATACTTAAATTTCCATAGTAACCACATCGACATCAATATTCTGACGTTTATCAAAAAAGAGTCGATTTGGATTGTAAATTCCATTGTACCAATTTTTATCTAAATTAATAAATTGTTTATATTTACTCAACAAATAATCGTATCAAATACAATACGTACTTCAAAATAAATACAGTTATACACCTCAAACTTCCTGCATAATTACAAATCGTGTCAGTTTGACAGAATAATCCTCCCGCTTCGCGGTCGGATTAATTAAACTGTCAAACTGACACTCTTATTATGAAACAAGTTATCGATGTATAGCCTGATTATTTTGAAGCACTTATAGTATTACTACTGATTATATAGAAGGTGAAGCGAAACTACTGAGTTGAAGATTATTATAGATATGTCAGTGTCAGCTCCCTCCCATCAACTACCAACTATTTATATGTTACGGTGAATGTACACTCTTGGGAAATGTAGACTTTTACCGTAAAATGTGTACATTTCCCAAAAAGTTAGATATGTGAACTGAATATAATGTATATGTAAATTTCCCGGCAAATGTATACTCTTGCCTTCACGTTTTGGTAAATGTATACTCTTACCTTTATGTTTCAAGAAAAGCTGGAATACAAATAAATTAAAAATATGTACATGTCCCCAGCCCCCCCAAAACCTCAATCATAAAAATGAATACGTAGCAATTTTGTACTAATTATGTACATTTTTGTACAGGCATAATTGATTTTTGTACAAGTGATGTTCAAAAGTTATTAACAAATGAAAGGGGGGGCTGGCGACAAATGTCGCTAGCCCCCCCATAGGGTAAATTGAAAATTGAACGATATCATTTCGTTCTATGACTTTTGTACAATTTTGTACAAGATATAAAATTCGCCCAACCCATTGTTATAAACAATTACAGCCATATATGTCGCCAGCCCCCCCATATGGTAAATTGAAAAATGAACCATGGCATTTCGTTCTACGACTTTTGTACAATTTTGTACAAGATACAAAATTTGCCTAGTTTATTGTTATAAACAATTACAGCCATATATATGTCGCCAGCCCCCCATAGGGTAAATTGAAAAATGAACCATGGGATTTCGTTCTACGACTTTTGTACAATTTGGTACAAGATACAAAATTCGCCAAGCTTACTGTTATTGCCCAAATTTCCTCCACCCCCTGGCTCAAAATTAATTATCCGCTTGTTGGCAATATTAGTTGCTGTTCATTAAGTGCACCTTGAATTTTTTTCTCCTTTTGCATTTCATTTATCTGCTTCGCACAAAATTATCTCACAAACCCATTGAGTACGGTAGTAGCTGTGAGGCTACGTTGTCTGTATGGAAAGTATCTAAGTATACAATCCATAGTTTAGCCGGACTCTTAGATAATTCAAAACGACATTAAATTTTTCATTTATTTAGTGTACGAAAGGGTTTCTACATAAATGTTTCTTGTTTTAGGAGCGTTGGTTACTTTTTTTGAGTATCATCATAGAGTTCCCAGTAGTTCAAACATTCTTGCTTGACAAACGCAACATAGTGCCAAATAGTATTTACATTTCTCTCTCTCCCTGGAATAGATATTACACCTCGCAATGTGTACACTTGCTCTTCAATTCTAACAAATTCAGGTATCTCCTCGAGCTTACAATAGTGATAATTTTCCATAGAAAATTGTTCTATGTTTTCATCACCATTTCTTCCGCTTTCGGCTGTGAAATTTATTCAAATTAGTACCTAACACAATTTTCTTAAAATTCTAAA
>CAJUYG010003161.1:0-23576 GCA_910591675.1 Galerucella calmariensis
TTGTGTACAACCAGAACCAGTGTATGTGGATTTAGTGTGAACAATTACCTAACTATAACATCCCATTTTACACAAACATATTTGTGATTTACGAAATGAAGGCAATATGTATAATGAAGAATTTTAATGTCAGAGTAATTTGTATGAACCTTTTTTGGCGTCAATTTATACAGGGTGTACCAATCGTACGACAAACTTCGGTATATGGGTTATTTTTAGAGATATCAAAAAATGTTATTATCAAAAATAGTAGATGTGCTGAAGGTCCATATTTTGAAATTATACCGAACTATACAGAGTGCTGCATAACTCTGTTACAAACCAAACATATGATTTTTCTAATGGGAACCCCTGTATATTATACCGAATTCGGATTGGTTACATTTTTTTGAAGCTTTTGATATAAGGTTTTGCCACGTTATACAGAGTCCTTCAAAAGATATGGACACGTTTATGTGAAAATCGTAGGTAAATCAACGCTCTGTAGTTTGTTGTACGTTGAAGAAAAAAAATGTATTTTGCCAAACAGAGTTTCGTAACATGATGCAATATCTCCCTATCCCATTAAATCTCAATTATATTCTTTCTTATATACAGGGTGAACGGAAACTCGAACCTGTCATTTTCTTTCTTCTTTCAAATGGAACACCCTGTATTTTATAGCAAAAATAGAATTATCGATTAATTAATTTTGATTTTTGTGAAGCATTCCCTATACCCAAAGTTTATAAAAACAGAGTTATTTTGTAATATTTATTGTAAACTATTATTATTGACCTATTATGTGAAAGCAGTAAACGTTGTATGTAACAAAAAATCCTAATTGATGATAAATTTTAATGAATAATTCATTCTAAACAAAACTAGCTACCAAAAGTATAATCCTAACCGTAGTGTTCACCGTTAACATCAATGCAATGCTGTAAGAGGGGGCCTGGAGTCCTGGATGTGACGCTTGCGTCAAGTACCGTTGTAAGTATGGTAAAGGACTGGCATGTTAATGTTGATCCGTCATTGTCGGATCACAGTTACATTTGTTTCAGTTACAGGGTTGCTGTTGAGGAACAATCAATCAAGTATAGGGACCCCAAGACTACCAGCTGGGAACGGTATAAACTGGATCTCGCAAGGAGGCTTGGCGGTTTCCCTAGGAACTTTAGCAATAATGATGAGATCGATTGGGCCATAGCGGAGCTGGGCTTGATTATTGTCTCGTCTTATGAAGAAAACTGCGCCGAAAAAACGAGGAAGGAGGGTGGAACAAGTCTTTGGTTTCGCTACGGCAACATACCCGGCGCCTATTTAATAGGGCTAGGAAGACAAAGTCGGATCTGGATTGGGAGCAATACCACCAGAAACGAAATGAGTACAAGAGTGCGGTCAGGTTGGCTCGAAGAGATGCCTGGCGGGCCTTCTGTGAGGATATCGTCTCGGTACCTCAAATGTCAAGGCAGCGCTGGATCTTAACGAAATCTCCGGACAGCGCTCTAGGCTGCATGGAAGCCGCACCGGGTGTTTTCACCGAAACCCCGGTGGATACCTTGCAGCATCTACTGGAGACACACTTCCCCGGTTGTGAAGGAATCGAGAGGGAGTGTCCTGACATGGGATATGTAGGTATACAGCGACCATGTAAAGAGGACTATCTTCTAGCAAAAGAAATAGTCACATACGAGCGGAGTACTTGGGCAATATGATCATTCAGACCATACAAGTCTCCGGGGAAAGACCAAATCTTCCCGGCTTTGCTTCAACAAGGCTGGGAGGCCGTTGGCACAATTCTGGTGCATATCTTTCGGGCCTGTTTGTCACGCAGGTATGTCCCTGAACAGAGGAGGCAGGTGAAAGTCGTCTTCATACCCAAGCCGGGACGTACCACATATACGGTGGCTAAATCCTTTAGACCCATTAGCCTAACATCCTTTGTGCTGAAAACACTGGAGAGGGTGGCTGATCGATACATAAAGGAAAAGGTTGGGCTTAGGTATCCTTTGCACAACAACCAACAAGCTTTTAGGTGTGGCAAGTCAACTGAAAGTGCCTTACACCAACTGGTAACTCAGGTGGAGAAGGCGCTGAGAAATGGCATGATCGCCCTGGGAGCTTTCTTGGATATACAAGGGGCGTTTGACAGCACCCCTGTAGGATCCATGTGTAGGGCTGCGGCAAATCATGGAATAGAGCCAATGATCACTCACTGGCTTGGGGCCATGTTGTGCAACCGTACAGTAGAGGCCACATGGAAAGACCATGTGGCAAAAGTAATCGTCGCTAGGGGATGTCCGCAAGGGGGAGTTCTTTCGCCCACATTGTGGAACCTAGTCATTGACGAGCTAATAACCCTTTTAAACGGTGAGGGCTTTCTAACGATTGGGTATGCCGATGATATCGTTGTCCTTGTTGTTGGAAGGCACATTACCGTTCTCAGGGACCTCATGCAAAGGGCTCTGAATAGGGTACATGGGTGGTGTAACGAACACGGACTTGCAGTTAATTCTGCCAAGGCTGAGATAGTTGCTTTCACCAAAAAGAGAGGTATAAGACCTGAGGGTCTAAATCTTGATGGAGTACCACTGCCGGTGGTTGAACAGGTGAAGTATCTAGGAGTGATCCTTGATAAATCACTGACATGGAAGGCTCATCTTGATAGTCGCCTAAGCAAGGTGACAAACACGTATTGGGCCTGTAGGAGAACCATTGGTCCGAGGTGGGGACTGACCCCCAAAACGATCATATGGTTCTATAGAGTGATTATGCTGCCTATGCTCACATATGCGGCTCTGGTCTGGTGGCCGAGGGTAACCTTGGTCACGGCTAGATCGCAACTGGCACGCCTTCAAAGGGTGGTCAGTTTGGGGGCAACTGGCTGCATGAGAACTACACCAACTGTTGCGATGGAGGTGATCCTTGGACTTCGGCCTCTTCACCATGTGATCGAGGCTGAGGCGGGGAGGGCTTTCCTGCGCTTGAAACGGCTGGGATACGTGCGAAGAGGGGAAGAGTGCAGGCACGTCAAAAAGCTCCGGCTTCTGGAAGATATTCCAGTTCTGGCACGAGCGGCTGATGAATGCCTGCGTAAGTACTACTTCGCTACCCCATACAGGGCCATGATACGGGATAGAGAGTCCTGGGAAAAAGAGAGGAATACACAGCCTAATGGGACCGTCTGGTACACAGATGGCTCATGCTCCGGTGATAGAGCAGGGGCTGGAATTTACTCCAGGAACCCAAGAACACAGTTTTGTGTAACATTGGGTGAGGGTGTATCTGCATATCAGGCCGAGATATATGCTATCTTGGAATGTGCGCAGATAAACCTAGACAGAGGTTATGTGAATCGACGCATAACCATATACTCCGACAGTCAGGCAGCAATTAAAGCCATGAGTGGGTATACCAGCAACTCAGGACTTGCTAACGAATGTCGAGAACTACTTGCTAATCTTGCAAGGCGGAACGTGTTGCGGCTAGAATGGATTCCAGCCCACTCTGGTTTTGAAGGCAACGAGATGGCGGATGCACTGGCTGCGGAAGAGGCGGCAGCTCCTTTCTGCGGCCCGGGCCCGACCCTGGGCCTAACAAAGCAAAGAATACGCAAGGAGACGAAGAAGTGGCTGAGGAATCAGCACCTCGCTCATTGGAATGCTCTGCAGGGTCCTAGACAATCCAAACTTCTACTGAAGGGATGGACTGATGGACACGCCAGAACAGCCATTGAACTACCAAGGAGTAGGCTAAGGAAGATAGCAGGACTCCTAACAGGGCACTGCTGTATGAGGAAGCACCTCTACAATCTAGGAGTAGAGGAAAGTTCCCTATGTAGGGGTTGCGGCATGACTGATGAAACGTCAGTTCATGTTCTCTTAGAGTGTCCACACTGGGCTGTATTACGCAGGCGAATCTTCGGAGTCACTGTCATGGCTCCTGGAGACACAAGCAGGCATTCACTGAAAAAGGTTGTGGCCTTTATTGAAGGGCTCGGCTTCATGGATGACTAGGTAGCAGGATTGGCACAATGGGCCCGCCAGTGGCCTCAGTGTCGGAACCTTGGCTTGAGTTGTCCAGGACAAGGCTCGCCTGCACATTTAGTAGTAGTAGTAGTAGTAAGAGGGGGCCAAACTGATTGGCCAGCTCACCCGATTTAACAAAAGTATATTTATTTTTTTCGGGTCTTGTAAGGAATAAGTTTATAAAATCCCCGGCTATTAGAGATGACATGAAAGAGAATTAGTGCGGCATTTCGATCTGCTAACGTTGATATGCTGAGAAATGATAGTCAATCTTTTGAACTATTCTGCAGCATTGCATTGATGTTATCGGTGAACATTTTAAACCTTTAGTTTAATATTACGGTTGGGATTATACTTTTGGTGGCTAGTTTTGAACTATTCTGCAGCATTGCATTGATGTTAACAGTGAACATTTTAAACCTTTAGTTTAATATTAGGGTTGGGATTATACTTTTGGTGGCTAGTTTTGTTTAGAAGAAATTGTTCATTAAAATTTATTATTAATTAGGATTTTTGTTACATACAACGTTTGATGCTTTCACATAATAGGTCAGTATGTAGTTATATTTTACAATAAATATTACAAAATAACTGTGTTTTTATAAACTTTGGGTATAGGGAATGCTTGACAAAAATTAAAGTTACATAATCGAAGATTCTATTTTTGCTATAAAATACAGGGTGTTCCATTTGAAATAAGAAAGAAAATGACAGGTTCGAGTTTCCGTTCACCCTGTATACAAGAAAGAATATAATTGAAATATTACAAAACTCTGTTTGGCAAAATACATTTTTTTTCTTTAACGTACAACAAGCTACAGAGCGTTGATTTACCTACGATTTTCACATAAACGTGTCCATATCTTTTGAAGGTTTCTGTATAACATGGCAAAACCTCATATCAAAAGCTGCAAATTAATGTAACCATTCCGAATTCGGTATAATATACAGGGGTTCCCATTTGAAAAATCACATGTTTGGTATGTAACGGAGTTATACAGCATTCTGTATAGTACGATATAATTTCAAAATATGGACCTTTAACACATCTACTATTTTTGTTAATAACATTTTATGATATCTCTCAAGATAACCCATATACCGGAGTTTGTCGTAAGGTTGGTACACCAAATATAAATAGTAGCCCAGATAGTAGGTAATACATTATATGATATTCCATAGAGAGCATTTCAATGAAAACTATCTGCCCCACAAATTCTGAAAGCGTTGGATACTTTTCATCAAAATTCTCTGTATATTTAAATGTAATTTTGGTTTCTAAAATGTTGATTTTTACAGCTTTCCAATTTTTAAGCATAAGGAGTGGTTTTCACTCCCTAACAGTAATCGGCAAACATTAAATAAATGTGTACGTTTTGCTCTATAGGGAGAAATAAACCTAATTCAAAATTTTCATAATAATCGGTCTACCCGTAGGGAAACGGAGTTCATACCTTATTTTACTCCTCGTTTACTAGGCTAGTACTTCAATATGAATTACAGGGTACACTTTGTAAAGTTTTGCTAGTTTGAAAAAAATTTATTACCCGCGGCATGTGAAGACGACGTATGGCAAGAGACAATATACGAGTTCATTATTTACCATAATCTGTTTACAATAGCCCTCTCTGAGAACTCTACAGAGTTATAATAAAAAATTATAAATGATTGGATTTATACGTAGCAATATTTTGAATAATTATTATTAAAAACTAAAAATAACAAAAGGTGTTAAGGATCTTCATAAATATCGAGAATATTAACATATTATATACGCGATTAGTCAGATAAGTGTCTTATATTTGGTTTGTTTTTAACTAAACCACAATTTTTTGTAGTTTTAATTTTTTATTCGCAATTATTTTCCCTTTTCAGATATTCTTATCAATGAAACATTCACAGGATATGAATCAAGTGTTTACCGGAAAACAACACACATTAATAGGTATTTAAATTTTTTGTTGACAATTATTTTATAAGCATAAAAAAGGGTAGTACAACTACTATACCAAATGCAAAAACTGTACTAAAGTCAGATTTGAATAATAATAATAACACAACAAAGTTGATAGACAACGGTTTTATAAATATTGGTAGAGTTAGTTTAAAACCTCATGCGTGTACGTCACAGAAGTGCAAATGACCAAAATCGGTACAACGCGGCAAAACCGCATGTAGTTAAAAACATCGTCATTTGAAGTTGAGTTGTTGAGTTGACTTTACTGCTATACATGCGATTTAGCCACGTTGTACCAATTTTGGTCAGATGCACATCTGTGACGTAGCACCCATGAGGTATCAAACTAACTGTAATGTAGTTATTGGTTTTACTAGGCAGCACGGTTAGCAGCAAGGTTGAAACACTAAGTAAGTATCGTTGAATGGTGGAAAGAAATTATTGGACAATATTGTAGGTTCTTGCCTAACTGACTTCAAGTTTGGTTGATAACAAAACCAGTTCACAGCGGTTTGTTATCTGATTCATATTGGAAAAAAATTGTTCAAAAAAGAGGAAAATTTCCAGTAGATTCACCAGTTTTTAGGATTATTCCAATAAAAATATTGAGGGAACAAGTAGAAGGCAGCATTTTTTCTCAAGAACTTGGTTACATTAGTAACCAGTAGGTACCATTTAACAGCCCAAATGACTCCAGTATTGGCTCACAATTGAGTCAAAATCCAAAGGACTTTTTTCGTTCTAAAGGAATATGTGTTTCTCGGAACTGCGCTATAATTACAATTTTATGTATAAAAAAAACCTTCTAACAAAAAAACTGAAGCATATTTGTAAATCTGTACAGTTGTGTATAAAGTTAAGTAAATTACAATGGGCTTGTTATCAATGAAATATTTTCTCGGTTTTTCTTACGTTATTTTGTAAAACTGAATCATCAAAATAACTAGTGAAATTTTCAGCTCTTAAACTTTCCTCACTAATTAGATATTAGAGGTTGAAAATGGAGCTCCCTTAAAAAGCGACAGAACCGACTGTGACGTCACATTGCATATTGTGCTCTGTACACCGCTGCGTTTCACATAAGAAAGTTGGTTACAGCTGCAATATCTTTAAATTTTAAAAGTGTTAGTGATTTTTGCTATTAAAGATGTACTCAGTAGATACTGGATTTATTGATGCAGATTCTGCAAATTCACCGATATCTTTATGGTGAGGGACTACATTAATAGAAACAAAGAATTCACACTTGGTTTCTGAATCGAAATTTCAAAACATTCTATAATACATTGTACATTTTCATATTTGCGTCTGGAGGGAGTAGGAAGTCTTTTCTTAACTTGCACAAATGGGTAAAGGTAACTGGCTAATAACGGTATAGTTTTTTGTATAATGCTACATACTCTGGAAAGTGCCACACCAAAATCGTCTCCTAATATCCTATGATGTAAATTCAATTTGATCTTTTTTAATGTTAGAAAGATATCAAGCTTGTCCAGTTCACATTTTTTTCAGTTAACAAGCTCACAACAAATAATGAATGACTCAGAACTCCCAAATAAAGCTTTGGATTTTTTTTCTATCAAGTAAAATATTCTATTTCGTCTGACCTATTAGTGTCTAGATAAAATGAGCTATTCGGATCTGACATACTTAATTCTGACGAGCTAAATGTAGAAGAAGGACCGCTAGTGGATATTGAAAACTCTTCGTTCATAGGTTTTCCGTCTTTTTCCATTCACGATTTCTTTGGAACGATCTCATTGCTAGTGCATTTTCTCTTTTTAGCCATTTTCCATATATAAAACCCCTCGCCCCCGCATTGAATCACTTTGGAACGTACATAATCCTTAATGCAACCCTGAACCCCTATTTCCCCAGATATAGGTTCCATTCGTGTGATATCCATTTGATTTTCTTCCTCTACTTAACTTGTAAAAACTGTGACCGTGGCTTTGAACTATGCATTGTTACTCTATTTTTTAGACAGTCAAACAATCTCGGTACTACACAAGGTTTTAATTTAACTGTTCCACTGCTCACTGTTTTAATGTATATATATATATATATTTTTCTGGTGCATTCTTGGATGTGTTATGACAGTCGGGAATCAAATAGTATTCATTTACCACTTTTTTCTCACTCCCTTCACAAGAAAATAACGAAACAGTAGGAACAGTCAACAGTCCAGCGTTTTTTTTTTCTCACACAAAACTATACAATATACACACAATACACAGCTATCGACTCGCGGCGTTTCAAACGTTAGGTATAGCATATGCAATGTGACGTCACAGGTGACCACGCCCCGTTTTCGTTCAATCCAATTTCTTTAATTAATTTGAGGGTTTAAACGTTCGCGGAAAAATCTGAAATTTTGGGAATCTGTTTAAAATGAGTTTTAGTTTCTATTATTAACTAAAAAAATTTTTCTTGAACAAGCCCATTATGTATTTTAGAAACAGCTTAAAGTACTTTTTTGTTGTTTTGATATCAACGTGAATATTTCAATAACAATATGTCTCTTGTTTATGTATTTGTACCAAATTTACTTACCTAGTTCTATGGTCAGTAAAAAGTGATTAGATCTGTATAAGATTCGGCAGAACTGTGAATATAGATGTGATTTCAACATTTGCAATGTAGTAAACTTTCGCATAACACAGTATCCCTTTTGATTAAGCATATCACTTAGAAGTAATAACATGAGCATGGGGAGACAAAAATATACCTACTACTACTACTAAATGTGCAGGCGAGCCTTGACCTAGACAAACTCAAGCCAAGGTTCCAGCACTGAGGCCACTGGCGGGCCCATTGTGTCATTCCTGCTACCTAGACATTCATGAAGCCGAGCCCTTCAATAAAGGCCACAACATTTTTCAGTGGATGCCTGCTTGTGTCTCCAGGGACTCCGAAGATTCTATTGCGTAGTACAGCCCAGTGTGGACACTCCAAGAGAACATGGACTGACGTTCCGTCAGTCATGCCGCAACCACTACATCGGGAACTTTCCTCTACTCCTAGGTTGTAGAGGTGCTTCCTCACACAGCAGTGCCCTGTTAGGAGTTCTGCTATCTTTCTCAACCTACTCCTTGGTAGTTCAATAGCTGCCCTAGCGTGTCCATCAGTCCATCCTTTCAGTAGAAGTTTTGATTGTCTAGGACCCTGCAGAGCATTCCAATGAGCGAGGTGCTGGTTCCTCAGCCACTTCCTCGTCTCCTTGCGTCTTGTTTGTTTTGTTAGACCCAGGGTCGGGCCCGGGCTGCAGAAAGGAGCTGCCACCCCTTCCGCAGCCAGTGCTTCCGCCATTTCGTTGCATTCAAAACCAGAGTGGGCCGGAATCCGTTGTCACCGCACTGCGTTCCGACTTGCAAGATCAGCAAGTCGTTCTCGACATTCGTCAGCAAGTCCTGAGTTTGGTAAATCCACTCAGGGCTTTAATTGCTGCCTGACTGTCGGTGTACCTTACACTATTCATAATTTTTGTTTTTATTTTGATCACACGTCTTATAAACTGTCTAACTCGACTACCGCTTCCAATCTTCTGAGTGTTTTACACTGGTTGGGCGTTTTTTCGAATATGCCCGACCTATAGCCGTCAATATGAAACAATCGACATCGCTACCTCACTTGTCAAGTACATTCCAGTAATTGCCGACTAATGTATTTCAACTTCATTTTGAGCACACTCGATTGCCTCAGTAGAGAATTAAAAACGTTATTGATTATTTGAGCACATATTATGTCGTCCACTAAAAAAACTCCTTCGATCAGTTTTCACATTTCAAGCTGATTGAGGCCTGATCTATGTGGTCGAATTGAAAAAAGGGAATTAACAAGATCCTTTTCAAGTGCCAGATTATGAATACGTGGTCAAACTCACCGGTGTCCATTACATATGGTCGTATTAAATTGTAGGGGTGAAACTTCGACTATTAAATTGCAACCCATATGAATCCTTTGGCCAGTTTAAATATACCTGAAATGCTGACTTTTTGCCTGTATGCAATGATATTTAAAAAATAGTATACACTATTGACGCGCGTATTCAGAATTTAAAGAAGTATTGAGTGTCAATTATTTGAAGATCAATGGGATTTTCAAGGATTCAAGAGATTGTTGCAGCTTCTTGGCATTACCGGGGCAATAAACAGTACGGTGACTGCATCAATTGAGGCTCTTATTCGACTTCCTCCTTCGGAACTTTTTGGTAAGGGCGGAGGCAAAGTTGGCAATCCTTAGGCTGAAACCGGGAGACTGGTGATCGCCGAACAATGTTCGAGAAGGACACACTGATAAAACTGATACAATACTAGATGAACCCATATTTCAAATGAGTTTTGATAGCATGACATGAGAATATATTCACTGAGCGAGTGAACATAATCATCCCATCCAGGGGACAGGTTATGCACCCAGGAAATTCTGGAGAAATCATCTGGTTCACCGATAGTTGCAATACAAACAATGGCACTGGGGCTGGTATGAAAGGACCTGAAACATTATTAACTTTAGACTTGGTCAATATACGACTGTGTTTCAAGCAGAGACGATTCCCGTTATAGCATGTATTGATGAAAACATTAGAAGAGAATAATTTCTAAAACAAATTCTATTATATAAAAAAATGCATTAAATTGGTATCGAGGGGTTTTTTGGGAAGAGAAATCAACTGGCACAGTTTGTATTTGATTAAAATAATCCTTTCGCCTTTAAATAGTCATGAAATTTTCAAAAATACACTTTTCAAAACAAAATATACTCAAACTCGAATAATTTGAAAGGTCTAGTCTTTACCAATCGATTCAACATATATGTGGATTTTGGGGCGATATATCAAGCATAAGCAATACCTAAGTGAGTTACAGTTCATATCGCGAAATATTTCCATACCTACCCATTGCTTCAAAATTTCTGCAAGAAAATTTTATATGAAAAATACTTAAAACTGGATAAAGTTGGATAAAATTTTCTTTTGCTTCCAAATAGAGAGACAGAGAAAGATACTGAGAAACTGAGAGCGAGAGCTCCAGTGTTTTGTGATATCCCCAACGCCTCTGCTACTTTTTAAAAGATTGTTGTATTTTTCGAAAAATATTTGCCTTTACGTATGAACATCTTCCCTTCGTCAATAATTCTTTTGACCATATTTATGTTTTGTGGCCAGCTTGCCACTGCAATCTAGAGACAATTTTTTAGAATTTTGTTTTGTCTCGTTTAATTGCTGCAAACGAGGAACTTTTGTATACCATATCAACATATTCGGATAAAATCTTTCGAGACAGTTTAAAATTATTCTGAGAATTCAAGTTTTATTTATTTACGACGTGTATAAATCTAATAACTTATGGTTGGATACATTTTATATGTAAATAAAAAAACAACAAAGAATTTGGTGCATTACTCCGACTATACTGTGGTATGCCTCCAAGTTAAAATGCAACGTTGATGTGAAAACATTTTTAAATAATATCTCCCCTCTTGTTTACATTTAATTTGAAATGTGATTCCAACGACATATGGCGCATGGAACACACCTAAATTTAAATTCACTGTATAAACGATATGATGTCTGTAAAACATATGCGTGCACTTTTCTTGCAACCATTATTCATTAGTAAATATATGATGACATTCCAGTCATTTTTCTTATTTTTATGAATGGTATACTAATGATGGCCGTTGTTTCTATCATGTCTAAATATCTTCATATATCTGCATCACGTTAAATATTATATTTATATAGGTACATTCCCAAAATAGGCCAATTTTTCATTTCAATTTACTATCTATCATAGAGGGTAAATAACGTCATCAATCGAAGGTTATTCACCCTGTATGATTATTATGAATTGAAAACAATAGATATATGTGTTAGTTTACGAACGCACTATCTATTTATTTATAGTTTTCAGACGTTAAAGTGAAATTATTTACATGGTTTTTTGTGAAATTTGACATTTTCAGCGTTAAAAATATTCCAGGAATTATAGTTTAGGTTCAGCCGGCGGAAAAAAAATTCGCCGCATCACGGCGGACAGCTCATATATTATTTTCTTTTATTTTAAGGGGAAGGGCGATTGCAATGATTATATTTTTTTTCCCTTCTTCAAATACACAATGTAAGGATATCATATATCAGCAGATACATGGTGGAGAAACCTTAGCTGGAGACATAGAGTGCTTTTTTTTAAATTCCAAATGATTTTAGCCCATAGTTTTGGAGCCATTCAATATTTTTTGTTCATACTAATATTAATAATTAATAATGTTAGGTTAGATTAGATTAGATTAGAATTGGAGTGGCTCTTTGTCCTATCCCACTGCGACCTTTGCAGATCTATTGTGGTCCTCCCTATATTTAGAGCTCAATATCTAGCTTTATTCTTTTTATTAGACCTAATAGCCTGGATACCGCCTCCTTTGCGTAGCTCTCTGCCGTCGGTTTTTCTTCTCCGAATAGGTGAAACCGCACCCTTGCTAGGCCTTCGCACTCACAGAGTATGTGCTCCGCGGTTTCTTCTTCCTGGCAGAACCTGCATAGGCTGTCATCTGCAAGGCCAATTGTGTGCATATGTTTCCTCAGCCTACAATGTCCGGTCAACATTCCCACCATCATCCTCGTCGTTTCCCGACTTTGACTTAGTAGGTCGTGTGACAGTTTTGTCGCAGGGCTTTTAAGGAATAATATTGCGTGTCTTTGTCCTGGGGTTTCATACCACCAGCGCAACGCCTGGTTGTTTATCCATTTCTGGATGCTCTCTTTACTTAGGCATTTTGCAATTCCACAGGAAGGTTCTGGCCCTATCATGACCTCCGTTGCTCCCTGCTTGGCTAATTCGTCAGCCTTTTCATTGCCTTTTATTCCTTGGTGGCCTGGTACCCATGCTAGGGTCACTCTATTATGACTACCTAGTCTGTTTAGTGCCTTCCGACACTCCCACACCAGATTTGATGTTATCTTATATGAGCGTATCGCCTTAAGTGCTGCTTGGCTGTCGGAGTAGATGACGATTCTTTGGTTATCGACCTTCTGTCTCATCAACTCTTCTGCACAGCATTGCACCGCCAGTACCTCTGCCTGAAAGACAGTAGCATGTTTCCCTAGGCTTAGAAAGATCGTGATCTTATCTTGTACCCCATATATTCCAGCTCCTACTCCGGAGTCTGTTTTCGAGCCATCAGTATACCAGTTGAGATTCGCTGTTATAGGAGGCCCTGCTTCCCAGTCCTTTCTCTCTGGGATGTAAACTGTAGTCGTTTTTAAAGCTATATTGTGTGGCAATCTGATCCCTTGGCATTCCCAGTATTGGATCTGCCTTTATTTCTTCATATAGCTCCTTGCAGACCTTACCGTGTTCTTGGCTTATCGGAGAAGGTCCCTGTAATAATCTGTGACTAACAGATCTTGCATTTCCTTGTATGAGGATATGTAGTGGTGGTAGGTTTACTATTACCCCCAGGGCCGCGGTCGGAGTCGTTTTCATGGCCCCCGTGATACTTAGGCAAGCTTGCCATTGAATACCACTTAGCTGCCTCTGCGCTCCAATCTGCAGTGTCCTGGGCCACCAGACAACTGATCCATAGGTCATCATTGGCCTCACAACCTGTGTGTATAACCATTTGGTCATGTTGGGATTTAAACCCCAATTTTTTCCACATATTTGCCTGCACCTTCCAAGGGCGATTCTGGCCTTGTTTGTGGTTTTTTCAATGTGGGAGTTCCATGTGAGCTTTTGGTCAAATATTACCCCTAGGTATTTAACTTCTTTCGCATAATGTTAGGTTACTTTGAACAGTGGTTCTCTACTATCTCTATTATCAGGGGCGTGCGGTAGAGATGGATAATTTCTTTTATCACACCACAATCTACGCCACTGTCGTATTAATCATTTCATCATGTTCTTTTGATTCTTCGTCACTTTCTTCGTGAATATTATCTTCTTGTCTCAATGTGAATTTACGATTGGAATTAATAAATTTTATCATCAAGATGGTTAAAGTATCAGTATCTTTACAGGATAGGATAAATTTATTGAATGATAGAATACTACAATTAACATGAACTACTTAAATTTTATTATTTAACATAACAAACACACTATTGTGTAAATAGCGTGATGTTAAGTAAATCATAAAAGCCTTAATGACTTGTTAATTCGTTAGATCTATAAATAGAAGTTATAACGCATGTCTTAAATTAGCGGTTATTATCCTGAGTTAGCGTGAGAATTGATAAAATACATAAATAGAACTAGAGTAATTCGGATGTAATCATTTCTACCTTTAATTTTGATTTGTTGCTTTACTTGAAATTAATGTTGTTTGATAACAAATCCCTACAACGTATAAATCAGAAAAAACACGCAAATATTGTGATACTCATGATAAATATCGATATAAAAACGAGATGAATGATTTTTAACACTCATATCTACACCTATTGAATACTTATATAGATATACTTTTAGATATAATGCTATAAAATGTAAAAATAGACCCGGAAATTGTGAATAAAGCAAATCAAGTAGCAGGTAACCGTTATTCAGACGTATGCACGAAGAATATTCTTTGGTTACATGGAGTTTATCACAGAGCCCATAAGCGACAAGGTGATAGAAAGAAACAAGTATAATTTCAGTGTGTCAATCTTTTTCTTTAATATAATATCATAAACAGTGAAATAATTATTCACTTGATTGTAAGGTGTCTGTTGTTGTTGTTCATATCTCCAATTTAATTAATAATTTTGTGGGAAATTCTATTGTCAACTATTCGAATAGTCGTGCCATTGATAGTAAAAAAAATTGAGAATCTTATATTTTCAATGGTTATAATACGAAAAACAATAAATCAACGATAGTGACATTGAATTGGCTACTTTTTGAAATAATTTATTATTTTTTTGTTATTAACCTAACTCAACAATTAAATACTGTACATATTATAAAATGTCATTTATCAAGGACTGAAAGACGAATTAAGTATTGAATGTCTGTTACATTGTATATATGTTCAGTAGATATTGTTCCTCGTATCTATCCCTAAGTTATTAATTTCACCTTCTATCCGTTGCCCGTTTTGTATGTTGCAGCTTAGTATGAAAAATGCCCCTGTGTAATCCATGCTGTTATGTATCCACTACAAAGTACCATAATTTAAGGTGATTATGGCCGTAAATGGAGAATACTTGCTCTGTCAATGTAGGACAACAGAAGGGTCCGGTCTTCAGCAATTTATAAAATTTATTATTTTTTTTTAAGTGCCGACATGGGTACGTACGTACTATTTTGCATTTTGTGACTAATTGAATTAGAATTACTCACACTTTCAAACTGTGACGTGAAGACCTACAAGAAAACCATAGTTGTTGTCTATCTCTTACCATTGTTTTTACCTTTGACAATGTTTTTATCTTTTTAATGCAGTATGCTTACCACAACACCATACCATGGTTTGTTTTGGTCTTCCCTTTTTCGTTTTTCTTTTTGTATTTTTGATTGCCATACTTTTTTAACTGGTTTTGTGTTGTTAATTCTTTGTAAGTGTCACGCTTATTGGGGAAAACCACTAATTTTCATAAACAGCATAACACCATGCTTAAAAACTACCATATAATGTTATTACGCATTCTATTTGTTTAATAATATGAATACTGTATTAATCTGTATCTCTGTATCTGTAGAGTGGGGAGGGTGAGTGTGTAGGCTCACAGCACTTAGGCCACATGTGACCCATTGTACATCCTCCCGAGGAGTTGTCCTCCTAGGTCATTGTCCATCCTGTCCTTCTCAGGAAGGTGGACAGATCACTAGGAGACATCTCCTTTATATCGGCAGGTGTAGGCCAAGACTCACCGAACACACACTCTCTTATTGACGATAACTCCGGACACTCGCATAAGACATGCCTGACAGTTTCATCTTCCTGTTCACACATCCTGCATAGAGGTGTGTCCACTAACCCCATAGTATGGAGGTGTTTCCTTAGTTGACAGTGACCAGTCAGAAATCCTACTGTTAAACGTAGGTTTCTCCTGGTCATCGCCAAGTATTTCTTCGGCGCCAGCTTTCCAGGGTCGCCCAGGGTGATCCTGGCAAAACTGCATCCTTTGATTCCATCCCATCTCTTAAGGGATTGAGCATGGGTGTAACGTTTGGCTAGTTCCGCAATTGTCGAAGTCGTTAGGCCGTAGGTGTCACTGGGTCCTAGAATTTTTAGTCCAGCGGCGTCCCTGGCTAAAGAATCAGCAGTGCGATTTCCTTTACTCCTGTCGTGCCCTTTAACCCACCTCAGGATAATATTGTTATCTGCCGAGGCGTCAGCTAAATCTTGGTGGCACTCTAGTACTAGCCTCGATATAACACGTTGTCTGTTCAAGGCTAATAGGGCTTGTCTACTATCAGTGCAGATTGTTATGTTTTTTCCAGAAATTCCTCTTCTGGTTAGTTCTTTTGTGGCAATTGAGATACCAGCCAGTTCTGTTTGAACCACGCTGGTATTGTTTCCCATTCCCCACTTAATCTTGAGGCTCAGTGCTCTCGAGTAAACTCCACATCCTGAGCCTTCTTTCATTTTTGAACCATCTGTATAAATGCGTATTGCATTTGCAGCATCTGGCTCTGTGTTCTGTTTTATTTGAATTTTGTAGGGTTTGTTAAACAGAAACTTGGGTTCAATTGCATCGTTGGCTGCCTGCAGCAGAGGTAGCGCAGTGAGCGCTTCCTGCCATAGGCTCAACCTCAATTGGCCCACTCCTACTTCGGGGTTTACACCAGCCGTGCGCAATCGTACCATGGCCATTAACGCAACCTCCTTGACGTGAAGGTCCAGAGGGGTCAGACCAGTAATTAGTTCCATTGCTGCGGTTGGTGTTGTTCTCATGGCTCCTGTGATGTTCAGACAAGCCATTCGCTGTATTTGATATAATTTTTGGATGGCCGTTGCTTGTAGAACTTTCGGTCCCCATGCAATTGCTCCATACGTTAACATGGGTCTTATTATTGCAGTGTAGATCCAGGTGACCACACGGGGTGACAGACCCCATGTGCGTCCCACTGTCCTCCGACACTGCTCATAAGCCACATATGCTCTTTTTGCTCTGTTGTGTAGATGAGAGTTCCATGTTAGTTTCCTGTCGAGGGTAATACCAAGGTATTTCACCTCTTCCGAAAAGTTTAGTTTGCTTTTGAAGATTTCGGGAGGTTTCAAACCCGATAAACTTCTTTTCCTGGTGAAAAGGACCATCTCAGTCTTTCTGGGATTGATCGACAGTGAGTGTTCCTTACACCATTTTTCAATTAATTTAAGCCCATCCTGCGCTCTGTCGCACAGTGTGTTCACAAATTTGCCAGTCTGCAAGATAACTATGTCATCTGCGTATGCAATTGTGTAGAATCCATTGTTGTTGAGGTGATTAATCAGGGTGTCTAGGACTATGTTCCACAGAAGGGGTGATAAGACTCCTCCTTGTGGACATCCCCTCATGACCAGTCCTCTTACTGTGATGTCTTCTACATTGATACTTATTGCTCTACTAGAGAGCATCTTGAGTATCCATTCTCCTACTACCAGAGGTACATTCCTGGAGTTGAGTTGTTGGGTAATTGTTGGAAAGGTTGTTTTATCAAACGCTCCCTCAATATCTATGAATATACCCAGGGTGGATTCTTTGTTGTCCAATGATCTTTCGATTCTGCCAACCACTTGGTGAAGGGCCGAATCAGTGGACCTTCCCGGAGTATATGCATGCTGATTTGGATGAAGTGGGTTGTGAACTAGCACTTCATCTCTTATATACCGCTCGCATAACCTCTCCATTGTTTTTAAAAAGAACGATGTGAGACTAATTGGTCGGAATGCTTTTGGTAAGGTGTAGTCCATCCTACCTGGTTTGGGTATAAATACCACTCGTACTTCTCTCCACTTACTGGGAATATACCTCAGAGCTAAAGAGGCTCTGAAAATTCCAACCAGGTGCGGCATAAGAATATCCATTCCCCATTGAAGTAGGGCTGGTCTTATTCCGTCAGGTCCTGGTGACTTGAAGGGGGAGAAGCCCGATATGGCCCACCTTATCTTGTCCTCATCAATTACTGCACTAGCAGATTGCCAGTCGTATTGTGAGGGTGTTGTTGGTACTTCCGTCCAGTTTGACGTTCCAGGAAAGACAGAACCTGGGAAGTGAGTTTCCATGAGAATCTCAGCGCTCTCTTGAAGGTTGGCGGCCTTGTCGCCATTTTCCCTTGTCAGGATGCCGATACTCTTATGGTGGTCGTTTGAGAGTGCCTTCTGTAGCCTAGAAATTTGTGGGAAGTCTTCGACTGCCTCACAATAGGCTCTCCAGGCTTCTCTTTGCTTTTGTCTGCAGACTTTTTTGAACTCTTTGAGGTTGGCTTTATACATTTCCCAGTCCTCTTTGAGTTTTGTTCGTTTTGCCTTGTTAAAGGTCGTTCTCGCTGTCTTTCTGAGGTGTTCCAGTTCAGGGCACCACCAGGTATTGGTCGTGCCACCTGTCTGAACCATCCTCATGGGACAGGATTCCTTATAGGCAATGTCTATTTTGTTTTGGATAGATAGTGTGTACCTTTCCAGTTCCTCATTATTGCTGGGAGTCAGGACCTCTGTTTCCCGCAGAGCGCCTTCTAAGAGTCGATTGTAGAGAGCTACATCCGTCCTCTTCGGGTCACGGGATTTTACAGTGGTCCTGAGATCCTGGCTTACCGTATAGGTCAGCCAGCGGTGGTCTGACATAGAAATATGATCCGACACCTGCCAGTCCTGAATTTTGTTTGATATTTTGGCTGTCGCCAGCGTAATATCTATTAATGTTTGGCTACGGGCGTTAATAAATGTCGGCTCCGTGCCTCTGTTTAAGATTTAAGAATACTGTATTAAATAAAATGATTTTCATTTCCATATAAAATTTTACGCAGCTTTTGTGAAGTTTGCTCTCATCGGTGAAATTCAGTATGACTCCCAACACACTTATCGACCTTAAGCCGACCAAGCGCGGTGGATAAAAACCCTTCACATAGAGTCGTCCAGTTTGCAGCTATGGTTGAAATAATACCCTTCTTGGTGTGCGTCATCGATTGTTAATGTCTTTCTAACACATTGCGTAGGAAGAAATGGAAAAAAGGCAGGTCTGTGATTAATCCTAATCAAAATATCACAATAATGAACCGTTTAAATGTATTACAAACGTTAACCCTAATCTTTGACTTTCAAAAATTTGATTGGTTGATGTTTAGATTACGCTCAAGCTCAACCTATCAATCGAGAGTTTAAAATACTACTTTTTCTACTGTCACACTGACAGTTCTTGACAGGTCTGTACTTTGTTGTTTACGGTCAATTATTATTTATGAAAAGTGAATATTAATCTTATTGTTTTATTTATATGAATAATACAAAAATATGCATGAATACACGGAAAAACATCAGTATTTTGAAAGTTCTCAAGTATTTTCAGTTAGAAAAAGAAGCTGGTAATTATTAATTGCATCGCATTTTCGAATTTGGCTAAATACAATCTTGATGATCTTATTTATCAAATTTAAGGTTAGCTATATGTCAAAATAGCAAATGAAATAAACGATATGCCGAAAACCCGGATATACGTCAAAATCGATGACGCACACCAAGAAGGGTATTATTTTAACTATCCTAATCGTCCTAATGTTTGGGGTTAGTACGTCATAGCACCGCCCATTTGTTTTGAATACTTTTCAGTTTTAAATTAATATGTTGATTTCAGAACGCCATTAAATCTGTTAAATACGATTTACCTCTATTTTCATATATCTTAATTTGTCTTCCTTTGTGACTCCTTCAACTTCCCCAAGATACTTCATTTCATCTTCCACCTGCTTGTAGAGTTTCTTCAACCATCCTTTGCCGTTACGTCATACATTGTCCAGCTTGCTCTCTCATTTATGAAATGGATGAGACGGAATTATGACGTCATTAACGTATTTCTTATCTGAGGTCGACATAAATTTTATCTGTTACTTTTGACAGTTCAGTTGTCATATTTTGAAAACAATTTTTAACATATGTCATTGATTATAATTTTGAGGTTAAGTGTAAAATAACATTCAACTAATAGACCATTCCAGAACACGTGACTTTGACAGGTCGGCCATCTTTGCTGAGGGGCATACAAAGTTCTTTTATGGTTCAGTTGCATTGTTATTTTTGTTTGGTTAACATTAATTTTGATCTCCTGTGTTAAAGTTTTTGAAAAAAGTTTTTACATTCATAGTTTGTAGTATTTAATAATAACAGAAAGAGACTGCTTGTTAGATTATTGCAATAATGTCGCTGTCACGAAGTGCATATTTTGCAACACTATCGGGAGATGTTCTTTCGCGTTATTTAAAGAAAATTGCAGTGATAAATAACATTGACCCGTATACCCTTACAATTAGTGAATGTTTGACGTCCCAAACTGATTTACCCACTGTGACCATGCTGGATTTAGTAGGTTATTTAGTGGAAACTCATAGCTACTACACAACTAAGCAGTTGAAAGCTGTAAAAAGCTTGAAAGCCCATGAAAATTACAACTCAGGGGCAACAAGAACCTTACCACTAATAAAATGTCTGGAACATATACGACCATTTCTAAGCTAAGTTTCTGTTAGAGGACCTCGTTTTAAAGTCCTTATCCATGCCTTACGCCGTTCACTGGATAATGCGTTCAAATAATCTCCCCGATTTGTTAAAACGGCAGGAAATCTGAAAAATGATACCTTGTCTCTTTCAGCTCGCATAGAGCATTTCAGAACCGAACAAAACGATGGCATTTTCGATAATATTACAGATGAAATACTGTAAATCTCGAAAGTATAATTTATTCTCAAAAACTACTGGTCAAAAACTTAAAAATTGATGTTGACAACGCTTTAGTTACAATGCAACTGAACCGTAAACAAACTTTGCCTGCCCCTCAACAAATATGGCCGACCTGTCAGTGACGTCATTCTGGAATGGTCTATATAAGACATACGTAAAACAGCAGAATACGTCACCAATTACGACGTCACGGCAAAGGATGGTTGAACAAACTCTACTTTACTCCTTTGTCTTTTTGTTAGTACCTAAGATTCACATCCTTTGTTAATATTGGACGGAAGATTGTTTTAAACACATTCTACTTTGCTTCCTTGGATTTTTTTTATAAATGACGAATACCTACATCGTGTAGTAAAGTTTCATCGTTTTTGTACTCTAGTGTTAATTCCGACTTTCTGAGTTCCATTTTCTTATGATTATATCAAGCATTTGTTCAATTTTTATTCCGTATTAATGTATGTTTTACAGTTTTTGTTTGGGTCTTATAAATACAACTATGGTTTTACTTTGATTGACTGTCATCCCAAATTCTTCAGATACCGTATTCCATATTTCCATATTCTTCTGTAAATGCTTTTCTTCCCTTGACGTAATTATCAAATCATTTGCAGTAGCTGCTTCTGATATATCCACTCTTCTTAAATATCTGTGTCCCATTTGTAGTTTTTCCATTTTGGTTGACGATTTCATCAATGAAAATTGTGAATAATATTGCTCCTAGAAATTTTTTGAGGATAAGGAGTAGCGTGTGATACCGCGTTTAAAAAAGTTTTTAATTCTCGATTCAACAATATAGGATTTTTTGATTTTTGCACTTGGATACTGAAGAAATAAGTAAATAATTTCATTCCATATCGACAAGTACAGGCTAGTCCTCGAGTAAAATACCTTTCAAGATTTACTAGTCTATTGGTTATATTTCTGCAAAAAAAGTAAAATTGGGTTTTTTAGTCACATTCACGACGTATTTCAAATTACCTTCTTGTGACATTTAAGACTTTGGAGATCAAGATCAAGGCTACTTCAACAAACTTATTGAAAGTATACAGAGGCGTTGTTTGGCTGTAATTTATATTAGTTTTTGTTCTCATACCAGTTCAATCGGGTTTAGTTCCTGCCATCCCACGATTTTTTGCAATTTCATGAGTTTCCTATATTTTAAATTTCTCTTTATACAGATATTTTCTTACAGAACTGGAATTCCAGTGATAACTTGCATTATCCATTATTATTAATAGGAATATAGGAATATCATTTGTTCGAACCAATCTTTAGAGACATCAGCATTCATGTCCTCGTGGTAGTCACCGGAACGAGAAGATTCAAGTAGTAGACTTATTTCAGGGTAATCCTTATTATCTCGAGCCGTGGAAAGAACTTTGTTTTAGGAAATTCTTTTCTAAAGAAGAATGCATGCACATTCCATAGAATTCTTTCTTTCAAATTGAATTTAAAACAAACAAAATTTCAAACCTTTATTGGAAATAATCTACTACGGCTATGTAATATTTAATACACAGGGCTTTTAGCCAATCCTAGCCTTTTCCTATTGTTTTGTACAACTTATAGTTATAAAAAGACCGAAAACTTGTATTAGCTCAGGACTCCAATTCTTGACCGATCGCTAGACTCAAGGTTATTCGCTTCCTAACGAATTCTTCAAAATACTATTCTTGAGCACTCTCTGCTTTGCGCATTCGTTTGATAGTGTTCGTTATGCAGCGAGTACATTTTTGTATGAGATAATCTTTAGATTTATACTGAAAGTGATAGATAAGTGACAGCGCCTGACAGCAAAAATAATATCAACTTATATATTATTTTTGCTAAAAAAATTAAAATTGTAATTCTGCTTGTGAATTTAATGTTAAACGAAAATTTAGAGCTGGTGGAAATAGAAGTTCAAAATGTCCGGGTTATTTGCGAATTAACCAATAATAATCTAATCCTTCCCATGCATGCTTTCATCTTTCTTAACCGAAGCTTTTCCTCCGCGTTCGCGTAATTCATTATTTAAATTGTTTGGATCCATTTCATACAACATTTTCAAATATACTTATATAAAACATAACCGTGAAATTGGGATAATTTGACAGTGCCAAATTTTTCGTCTCGCTAAACGAAGGCCTCTAACGAATCTCTTCAAGAATTGCATAGTAGTAGAGTATTCGCTAACAACTGCTCGCTATTTTGCGTAGTCGCTCGATAGTGATTGATGTCAAATTATTGAATTTATTGGAAAATATATATTATTGTCATTCACAACCTACAGAAAAAATTATGCATCTCTCCTAATCAAACTTTCGCTATAAGCAAAAATTATAATTTATCTTTGTGATAGATACGTGATCTCGCATCTTCGTTCTCCATCTACTATCTTCTTAATCCATTTAATGTATTCAACTTCATAAACTAAATTAGATTCTGCAGGGTCAAAATCAACCCTAACGATAGTATCGTAGGGTGGAAATCACTTTAGATGGTAAAATTTCGGAAATAAAAGCGGATAAGTCGAATTTTAGCTGATAGTTCTTAATATTTGTTTCATCGATAGATAGGGGCGTTACAGTTTATCCAGACGGGATCAATGATGATCTTATAGGTATTATAGGCATTCAGTGAGTGATTTTCTGTATACGAACCTGTGATATTTATTGCAAATATAAGTCAAGCTACTTCCAGCGATATATATATATATATATATATACAGTGTGTCCGCGTAAGTTGGCTACATATGGAAAACTATGTTA
>CAJUYG010003162.1:0-15472 GCA_910591675.1 Galerucella calmariensis
TCGGCAAAGTCTTGAGTCATGCGCAGTTGAAAGAGCCGTGTTGTATGTTTACTCGCTCCTCGATATATAACACGTTGTCTGTTCAAGGCTAATAGGACTTGTCTACTGTCATTGCAAATTGTTATGTTTTTGTCAGAAATTCCTTTTCTAGTTGGTTCTTTTGTGGCAATTGAGATACCAGCCAGCTGTTTGAACCACGCTAGTATTTTTCCCATTCCCCACTTAATCCTTGGGCTTAATGATCTGGAGTAAACTCCACATTCTGAGCCTTCTTTCGTTTTTGAGCCATCTACGTATTGAATTTGCAGCATTTTTATAGATACTTTGCAAAAAGTAGACCGTTCACTAAGAATAAAGATCTGCTTCTCGGGCTCTATGCCCCCACAGACAATCAATTACACTTCTAAGATAAACGGGTTGGTATATGTAATCATATGTATATGTATCATATGTAATCAGAAAGCACAGTATCACTTGTAGACCAGTTGCGTCGAATTTGAGCCTCATTAGTACAAGATAGATATCATCCATCCAGAAGCGTATTTTTATATGTTTCTATACGTCAAATATTATATATTTTGTACCCTAGACTCTACAAACATTGAATAAATATACTGTGCTATCAATTTTTCTCTTGAGAATCAACTTCAACAGTACACCTACTTTGTTCACAAGGCACCAATTATCTTATTAAAGCACTCGATTACTTTGAAAATCCGACCATTCTTCTACTAAAAAACTAGTGATTGGGTAGGTAGCTGATCAAAAGTTCGGCAGCTCTCACCTCCTTTTAGGAAAACTGCCAAGCAACCCAAATATTTACTAGAAGAAGTTGAAGATTTAATTATTCACCAAACTTAAATGTATAATTTATTTTCCAAACTATAATTATGTAACTCTATCTTAACTTAAAAAAAAATACTTTATACTGTAATATAATTATATAAACAAATTATGAATACATACGTATCTACTCATTTTCATACACTCTTCTAATCATTACGAAATTAATAATAGGTAAGTGCTGTTTGGTACGTTATGGTTTACGATTTCCAACCGTCTTTCTCATTGGTGCGTGAAGGCACTGGTCTGTACTTTACTGGTAATTTTACATCCGATTCTCATGTCCTGTCGAGGTATACTTAATGTCCACACCCTCTGTTTTGATTGTCACAGTGAAATTGAGTTACGTTAAAAAATCTCTGTAAAAATCGATGCCCCTGATAACAACGGTATACTAATCTGCCGGTTTGCGTGGTGGGGGTAGGCATATAAAGTAGTCAAAAGTCCTGAAAAAAAAAATTACTCGAACGCGTCAGATTTTCGGAGGGGGTGTTAAGTAGGCCCCAAGAAAGCTCCCTTTAAAAAAACTGGCGATTTCGACGTGACGATAAGGTACGATAAATTTTTGAAAATGCAAAAAACAATTCTTTTAAAATACTCGAGCGCGTCAGATTTTCATAGGGTAGGTTTATCTCGGTATCCTAAAGCATATTTTCTTAATCTGACAAAAATGTTGGTGGGTTCTCTTAATCTGACCAAAAAGGTTTTTTTGTTTCTTTTTTTTCCTTTCTTCTCCTGACAATAAAGCGATAGATACAACCAACGTAAATGTAGATAAAATGTAGAACAAATTGTATTATTTACTGTATAAAAAATGAAATGATTTAAAAATTGTATTATAATTGTATCTTCATCTTCTTCTTCTTCACTGGAACTTTCACATTGTGGCTGGGTGCCTGTAACATTACATGTTTATGGCACATTCCTCTTTTTTGCTTCCGTTTTGCTTACCGTACGTCCAAAAAACAATTTGAGGATCAACTGGCTATTGAATAATATGAATAAATGATACTGTACATGTTAATAATACTTTTGTATACAGATACGCGTAACTTTTTCCGAGTCCACGAAAATTGTCGAGAAGCTTTAGGAAAAAAAAATTTCGAAAAGTTACATAAATTAATCATCGTTGTTTCATATCAATTTTTTTAACACCCTCTGTTTTCGACGAGATATACTCAAAAAACCGGGAGTATAGCGATCATATTTGTCAGGAAATAATAGACAATACTTACAACGCCTTATAATTTGGAAATGTGTATTGATTGTGATTTCAGTGTCACCTTTATTCAATGATTACGCTCTCAAAGCTCCTGGATAGAGAATATCTACCTTGTACTGATAAGGCGTAACAGTATAAGTCGCCCTTCTGTTAACTTGACACGCTACCGCGTGTCTATATTTATAATTCTAGTTATTCTTTATTATATTGCAATTAAATGTACCTATTTTATATTCTAGCACAGTTGTATTATTATTAGAACAATGCTTGATACTTCTAAATATTATATCGTGGGAAGTTTAAAACTATTGACCATACGTTTAGGGTGATCACACCCTCTTTTATTTTGATAGAATCGTTACAGCTCAATACTTTTATTTTTTTAGTAAACGTGTCCGGTATGAAGGCCATTAACACTAAAACGTTTAAAATTATTAGTAAACGGTCAAATTTTATTACCCACGTTAATTTTAGAGTGTTTTAAGAACCTACAATGCATGCAAATATACGAAATTTTGGCGTTTTATAGTTTTGATTAAATAATAGTTATTTACGTTATTTATCAGTGAGATAATTTCAGAATTACGTTTATACAGGGTGGTCCTTAAGTAATTGTACATAGAAGTACAGTATAATCTTCACTTTAAAATTTGCGATTTAAATCAACTAGCCTCAATAAAATGTTCATATTAAGAGAGATAGAGGGTGTTAAACATGGAATTTAAATTTTCGTTTTTTACAATAACTTCAACGCTTTTTGAAGTGTATGCACAAAAATTTGATGATGGGGGCTTTTTGGATAAGAGAAATCATAATTTTGTACTTATTTGGATGTATTTTGTAGAGGATGCCACATAGGCCACGTATGCGGCATAAATGTACTTACTACATGATTATTATTTAATGGAATTACGTTCGAAAAATGTAGTTTTGTGTATGATAATTATTTTTTTCTACAATCACATTGAAAAGTAGGCTCCGCTTCGCGTCGCGCGGTAACCATTACTCTCAAGCAATAATGTATCACTTTTCGATCTTAATACCTACATAAATAACTATTTTTTTCTACTGGTGAACCATTTTACCTATTTAAAGCACGCCTCAGCATGTTTAAATCGAACTTTAAAACACGCGCGTGCCATTTTTAGCACTCCATAGAAGCCTTAAAAATGTCACTTTAAGACACTGAGTGCCTTAAAATGTTTATGGCACTGGCATTCATGTGAATTGCAGAATTCGCTTCGCTCATTCTGCAAACCTTCTCATGCGTGCCTTAAAAATGTACTTTTAACACTTATATCATAAATAACTATTTTGCGCGATCGATCCTTTTTGTTTATTTACAGCATCGGTTGTCAGGTTGGTAGGTTGTGTTTACTGGCTTCTAAGTCTAACACGTCGGTAAGTGATTTACTTACCGTTTAGACGTCGGTAAGTAAACTACGTCTTAGCCCTACATACATTTAAGTGGTCCTAAATAATATATTACTTCATTCATTACACAAAAGGAACAAAAAAATAGAGAGATTTATATTTTTTCAATGAACAGAATCGAACATAACAATATAAAAAGTAATAAATAGCATGAAAACAATTTCACCAAAATACAAATTATATTTTAAACTGATCGAGAAGTATAAATGTCACTTTTGACATTTCGTTCATTTCGAAGAAATTTAAATTGAATATTTCAATACCATCCCGCAAAAAATGGTATAAGCATCTCGAACGTTAAGGGTAAGACCGGTAAACAACCCTTACCGTTCTTGATACTTAATATACTATAATATCCACTTATACTTTAATATACTATTTTAGTATGATGTTTATAATAAATAATTAAATTGTAAATAATTCAATAACTTGTTATAAGTTTGAATTGTGAAAGTGACAGTGATAGTTAAATAGGTACATATTTATCTACAGTGGCAGCTCGTGGTAAAAATTGCAAGGGGGTTTTCTCCCATCGGAGCTATCGTCTTTTCTCTGCCTTCCGTTTCAGAATATTGGATTTCTGGATCGATTGTCAATTGCCACACAATAAGAATAAGAATCAGGCAATAAGCACTACTTTTACAACAAATTATTTCTTATAAATTAAGCCTGTTCTACGTTATTTTCGGTTCGCAAATGTTATAATCTTTTTCATTAAAATTGTCTATTTAGTATCGCTCTTATTATATCCCTGAAGAGGGATATAATAATATATTGATTCTTCGATTTTCGGTTTTGTATATTTAACCATTGAGCCGAATCTAATTGAGCCATAATATTGACCTTACTAACGCGAATTCCATACAATTATGAAGATGACTTTTAGAATTTTTAATGTATTTTTATTTTCAAACTCAAATGCTCTAGATCTGTGACTCTTATTTCCGTCCAAGCTTTATCGCCACCAAAAAGAAAACAGGTAAAACAATATAAAGCATTTTTTTGTTACATTATAAAATGTATTCGTTTTTCGAATAAATATCTCTACTAAATTTACGTGTAGGTATAACTTTTTTCTTTGCTTACACCAGTTTCTTCATCAGTTCGTGGTATCTAGTAATGGCATACCTTTACCTCTTTATTAAAAATTCTCTCTGAAATTGAAGACCACCCCCATAATTCACAGTTTATATAATAATTACAATACACATAAACAGAAAGGATAAGCCAACCTTATCGTATGCCACGTTGTACTGTGGTAAATGCAGCAAAATATCTTCTTAAAATCATAACTTAGTTTTGGACCGTCGAGGTGGTGAAGTGTGCACCGCGGGTGTTTGAAAGAGCTCACAGAGAACGTTCTGTTGGCCCAGCTAAATGAAATATCACCAGTCGCACGAAATAGGTTCGTTATTCCACTGGTGGACTTTACTTACGCATTTGGTTTGTTATTTAAGCTGTGGCTTGCACTCGCAGTTTTTTTATCATTATAACAACGCGAATGCAGCACTGCAGCGCTTATGTACTAGCTGTCACTGCATATTGACGAAACATTGTGAAATATTTAATCTCTTGTTGGGGGAAAGAATTCAAATATAATTTTTGATAATTTCTAAATACTCTCATAAATATACAAACAATGCTAAATGAAATGTGTTCAAACAAAAGCCTATGCCGTGTATTGAATTCCACAGTTGAATAAAACTGATGACGATCATACATCATCTGCCATCATTATTTATCATAATATGAACTACCCCTCCGAACCTAAATACAATCGAAATAACGCTTGTCCCTAATAAACACCCTCTAATTCGATACAGCTGAAATTGAAACTAGTATTTAAAGAGACAAATGCTGAAATCAACTAAATAGAAAAGTGAAATTATTCATTAATGAAGTCCTTGTGGCTTATATATATATATTTTTTTTTTCGAAGATCATGTTCACGATTATCACCTGCCCCGATTCCTACCATCCTTGACGAATCCATGGTTGAATCGTGTGGTTTTAAACGTTTTAGAAACATCTGTTTGTTTCGTAGAAAATGCTGATGTCAAGTCATTCAGCGAGAAAAAAATTAATTTTGTTGTTTGTATAAGTAACGAATGACTACAGCATTTTGGTGATCTAAATTGAATAATTCCTCCGCTAAAGTGATTCTTAGGACGTATTGAACAGTTGTATCCTGGAACTGATCGTGTAGTTCGCGTAATTCAAACCAAGTGAGGCAAACTTAAAGGTGCTATGCAAATAGTGGAGAAAGTTCACTAGTGTGTTCACTCGTTCTTCGGGCTCCTGCTACAAACTTCCACACTCGTGAGAAAGGAACTTTCCCCACATGTTGCACACTATTCTTTTTCTACAACTGCACAAATTTAAAGAATGCAAGTAAAATAACTTAATATTTATTTTTATGGCTAGTAAAACAAAATTATCAATAAAGTATCCTCTCTCTAAACTTTTAAATATTTTTATTTAAAATTATAGTTGATGGTAGAATTTGTACAATTTTGTATGGAAAAACCCGGAACGTCATTTCTTTTTATTAAATTCATCGTTATTTATATTAATAGTAGAAGTTGAGGGTTGATTTATATACGGTGCATATTCTGTCTCCATTTCAGTATACAGTTCGACTGGTTTTTCAATACAGTGGACGATCTTATTAGCAACGCTTATTATAATATTAGAGACTTTTAGCTTGTCTCAAATTTCTGACGTATCCGTATCCGTAACGAACTACGCATGTTAGACGCGTTACGTCTCAGCCGATACGATGCGTTGAATGTATTGTTACGTACCCTACTCCGTATACTTAAACGTATCCGTATCCCGACCAAAGTCAGTATTCCGTACTATTAGTGCTATATTACATCATCTTCCTCGTCTAGCAGCAGTGGATTATTTAATATCGCCCCCATTTTACGTTTTACAAAAATATGAAAAGGCAAAATAAAAAAAAGGGTAGAACGTGTCGCGGAACACACGGTAGGAACTTTAGTACCTTTTAAGCAAAAATTATGTAATACATCTGACGTTATAGATAAACAATTTGCACATTCCTCGGTGGTCGAGTAGTAAGCAAACCATATACTTTGGCAAGTTTATCTGAAACCATGAAAGGAATGCAGTCGAAAACATTCGACATTGCCACGTTTAACTATGAAAAAGTTGAAGTACTTATTATGTAGTGATAATAATTATAAATGGGTCTTTTTATTATTAACAATATTAAAAATATGATTGAACGTTGATTTTATAATGTGCTTGTTTCCTTGGATTTATTCTATTAACATTATTTTCCAATTCATGAATATTAAAAGAAAACACTTTTCCAAATTTGTTATGGGCTTCTTAAAGCTCTGGCAACGTTGTACGAAAACCATAATGACCACACCCTCCGATTACATAATTGGTGATTTTTACCGACCAGCTGACTTCTTATTGGCAAGCGCGTGCGTATGTTCTTCCCTCTCACTTCGTCAATTGACTGATATTGATTTATCCAGTGGCGTTTCTATTGTCAGTTACCTTTGTAATTTCAGTTTTACTTGGTAAAATAGTTACCGTACGCCATTTGTACGTTTGACAGATATACGCCATGTTTTTCCTCGCCTCTTACCGACGCCGTGTAGCTCCAGATAAACTTGCCAAACTATACTCTCACGCGGTAGACCCCGTGAAGAAGTTTTTTTTATTGGTAATTTTATTCTCAAATAATTATTCTGCTTGATATTAATAACGACAACGGGTAGAGGTTTGAAATATTTAGCAGAATATTCATTATTATAGATAATGGTACGGTACCCTTCATGAGGGAGTACGACTGGCAACATCTACTTATAACAGCATCGTATATTTAAAAAGGGAAACCGTAGCATTATACAAATTGGACATTCAAGAACTGTACGTTTACCACAGAAAAATTAGTGGAAACATAAAACTGAATTGTTAAATTTTCAATTTGAAGTTATATTACAATTTATAGAAATTTTTATTGTGGATCGTAGAAAAAATATGCTGTTCGACTCGTGTGGATTGTCCATATCGCACTTGAACGATTGAGAACTCGTGCGATATGGCCATCGTATCCACACTAGTTGCACAAACTACTATTTCTATCAAAATATGCCCTTTTACATTTAAAAACAACCTGCCAAATGTCAAATCAATTTATCCATCCATTTTGAAGTTATCGAATTAAAACATTCAAGTTTTCAAAATTTCAACACCCTGTATTTCGAAAAGTAAATGTGCTAGACCCCTTAATCCTCATATCATTTTGTCCAATTTTACTAGAGGAATCTACATGCAAACGTTGTAATTACCCTTAACGTTCGAGATGCTTATACCATTTTTTGCGCGATCGTATTGAAATAAATTCCGAATGAAATAATTTAAATTTCTTCGAAATGAACGAAATGTCAAAAGTGACATTTATACTTCTCGATCAGTTTAAAATATATTTTGCATTTTGGTGAAATTGTTTTTCTGATGCTATTTATTACTTTTCGACGTCTGAGCGGTGAGTAAATCACTTATCGACGTGTTAAACTTTGAAACCAGTAAACACAACCTACCGTCCTGAAAACCGATGCTGTAAATAAACAAAAAAGATCAATCGCGCAAAAAAAAAATGGAAATAATAGTAAAGATTTATCCGAACAAATTCAAGTAGATCACCAGCACTGCGAATACCAGCTTTGCATAGAATTTTAATATAGCATTGGTTGTTCAGTGGTAGAATGCTCGCATTCAACCCGGCCGTCCGGGTTCGATTTTCGGCCGAAGCATATGAATCGCTGCTTCGTAAACGAGAGAGAAACTCAGGAGAGAGCACACGCACGCAAGCAAGGCACATAACGTAGCAACGTAACATAACGTAACGTAACGGTCAGATCTTTTGCGTCGCGACTCCCGGTCGTTCAAACATAACCTGAAGTAAACAACTAAAGTTACAAAAACTTTGAGGTTATACAATTAAAAACAGAAAGAAGCGATACGTTTTCTGCTAAAAAGGTTTTCTTGACAATTTCTCTACGTCAACGTAACTCCAATACGGATACGGATACGTGTAAAAACTTATGACAAGCTAAAAGTGTCTATTATCAATAGACTCTTCAACGTATGATTTTAGATTTTAAAAACTTCTAGTATGAGCTGACAGCTTTGTGACAACTAATTATTTAGATGACAAGCCCATTAAGTTTTTGTCGATTTTATTTGATTTTTCATATAAATATATGTGGTGTGGGCAAAGTAATCACCCTCTGTATGTTTATTGTGGTTTATTAATTATACTTCTCGTTTTAATAAATCCACAATCTTTTTTTTATTTAAAACGTTCGGGTAGTATTCCAGTTGCCATTATCAAGAATAATAGAGTTTTTAATATATTGTCCCTACCTAACACTTACCAAAAATTTGACATTCATTGGTTGATCAGATAATATTATTCAGGGTGGTTATTGTCGGGGGTAATATAAAATAAAAACTTAACTAGTTAACATCGGAGATTGACTTTCTGAAAATATAAGTTCTTTAGTTTTTTTATTTGAACGTAAATATTTGAATTATAAATGAGTTGAATTTTCGAAGAAAGTTGCGATAAGTTGAATATAGTTTGGATTAGTCCTTTTCCTTGTCTCAACCCCATGCTAGATTTGAATTCTTCTAACTTCAAGTTGTTACGTAATAGGAAATTTCCTACGCATTGGGTAACTTTTATTATTTTATTGTGAATATTTTTTCCTTTCAACCCTTTCCATACCTTATTTCTAGGTACTTTATGAAATGCCCTCTCAAGATCTATGAAAATTAGATACCTATATGATGTAGATGTAAAGATAATAGTATCATATTATTATAACGCCTCAGAAATTTGGAAATTACTTCTCAAAGAGTAGTCCGTTCACTAAGAAGAAACATCTACTTCTCGGGCTATATGCCCAGACAGACAATGAATTACACTCCCAAGTTAAACGGGGTTGGGCATCTTCTCGATATAACCAACCGTTCTGGTTTGTGATCAGAAGGTACAATATCACTTGTATATCGTTTTCGGCGTATTTACGCCTCAACAGTACAAGATTGAGAACTGGAGATAATAATTACATTGATACAGCTACCACATTGAATAGAATGCTGAAAATGCAATACTAACGCCACCCCGAAAACTAACCACAAACCTGAATTTATATTGACAAAAACCTTCCGGTTTTGCAGTAGTTCTTTGCTTAATTAAAGTATCCTGTAGCAAATGAATAACTACCTATGTATTTTTATTGTCCAAATATCTTTTCTTTCCCATGAATAAGTGATATTATATGGACTTCTTCCTGGTCTAAGCCCGCTTTTTTGTGTATAAAATAAATTTAAAATGTTTTACACATACTAAGTTGAAAAATGCATTTTTTTATAAAAAAACTTCAATAACATTGCATTCAAAGTTCGAAGACTTTTACACTCAGTTAATTACATTAAAAATAATTTCCCTTCCCTCGTTTAAAACCCTTAACACATGAACGGCCGTACATGCAGAATGAATTAAAGTTATATAGGATAGCGAGCTTATACAGTGTGGGAAACGTATTATAGCTATAGACACACACTGACACTCCTAGTTCACGCGGAGCTCACTTCCTTTTTGTGCTCGAAAGGGCGCAACCTCTAGGGCAAAGGGAAATATTTCAGATTTAATTAGATCGGTTCACTTCTAATCATAAAGATTTATTGTATTCTATTCAGGAAATGAAAAATAATGGACATAAACGTGATCTTCATTTTGGGAACAAGTTGACAAAATTAATTTTTTGAAATTTTGTTTCCTTCAATGTTAACTAAGAGACAATTAAATAGTTTCCGTTATTTAACAAAAATCTGTTTGGTTCATTCCTTCAAATTGAGTTTAGAGAAGAGTGAGTCATTATAAAAATAGCACAAGACAATTTCAAAGTAGTGGTATAACACATCGGCTTTATATCATTAATAAGCTCTGAACACAAAGGGCACCAACTCGATAAGATACGATATCTATTGGGTTCTGAATGGTGACGAGGGATGAAGATGTAGTGAATCTGTGGAAAAGCAAAAAAATCAACCAGTATGGTGGTCCTCCTCCTTATTAAAAAATGAAATAATCAATATTTGTTAAACTTTCTCTGTTAGACTTTTCACTAAGGTATTTTTTTCACTTATACATTTTTGTATTCCTCTTGTAGGGAAGAATCCAACATTGCAGTAATGTATTGGGTGCTCCATTAGAAAAATTGTATTAGCCACATGGGGAGGGGGCTAAAATTATACCGTCTACATATGAGCAAAAAGACTATCCCTTATAAGATTTTTGACGTGTTGTTTCATTGAATTATTCTATATAATATGTATTTTATTACCCTTGCAACAAAATACGGCACTGCTCAATTTAACTGCTTACAATCGTGATTTAAAATGAAGAGATTATAGAAATATGATCATTCAAACTAAGTAAGTATATAAATTAAAACTTAGAATAAAACTGATTGTTTAATGTGTGGCAAACGATGCCATTATAGTAAAGACTTGCAAAAACAAAATTCGACCTGATAAAAATAGTTCTGTGACGAGTACCACCATTAATAGCCAATATACCAATGGGAATGCAAAACTTCTTCCGCTGGAGCTGTTGTCAAGAGGGGATGAAATTTGGACAAAGTTTAGCTATAGAATTTGGGATAGTATTTAGTCTGATTAAAAAACTGAGAACGTATCTTAATTATTATGTGTACTTTACTGACAACTCTTTTCTGCCGTATTACCCTTATTTAAATGGACATGAATCGACCGTTGGTGGAAGGTTTTAACTGAATTATTACACCAGCACAAAAATATAAAGACCAGGGTAGACTCCGTTTCATAATAAGAAGCCACGTGAAATTTTAATCATATGCCCTAACTTGTTGTTAGAACCACCATCTTGTAAAATAGACATTCGACTTCAAATCATTAGCGCAATGTTTTCACATTTTGTAGGATAACACAAAATTAGAATCTGTCAGCCTTGACAGTGGATAATTTTTCCTTTAACACCAACAAGTTTTTTAGAAGACATGGTTTTAGATCAAATAAAACACACAACACTCACAAATAAACTAGCTAAACGTATTAGAATATTCAAAAATTGAAAATATTCGACAATAAATGATTGCTTCAAACACAACCTCAAATGTCAATAATAAAATTGCCGTCATTACGAGGCGACAAATATACACTACTCAAAACAATTATACCCTGTACAAAAGACTTTATTCATAAAATTGGTAAACTATGATTTTTAGTACTAAAAACATAGATCTTTTTTATGCAAATTCCGGCAGATATGGGTTTTTATGTTGTTCATTATCATTTATTCTGATGTTTTTCTGTATAACTGCAAAATGCTAAACCTTTTACTTATCAATGGCACGAGTATTCGTTAAGTTGAACATAGACTTTCGTACGAAGTTATTAATTGGATGAAATTAGAGATATGAATGATAACAGACGTCTTACTAGACATTTAACAGATGCTGAGGCACATACGGCTGTTACTCTGTCAGCTGAAGGATACAATCAAGTCCGAATTGCGCATATTTTAAATGTTACCCAGTCGTCAGTAAGTAGAGTGTTAATGCGGTATAGGGAGACTGAGGCATTCTCAAGACGTCCTGGCCAAGACGTAATAGGGTCACAACTGCAGCACAGGATCGATTTTTGCTTTTGCAAACTTTACGAAACCGCTCAACTACAGCTAGGAACTTACAAAATGCCCTAGAAGAACTTACCAGGTTAGGATCAGTGATCAAACGGTTAGAAACAGATTGAGAGAATCTGACTTAAGGGGCATCTACCAAATTCGACCTTGCACAATTATGCTTTGTATATTTTTTTGTTTCCCTACGTCCTCACGTTTAAGTTCACATAACGAAAATTTTATTAGAAATATGAAAGCTCCGCAACATGTAGGTAGCCAAGCGGTCCAAGCGGATTTTGGTTCACATACTACTCTATAAGCTTCGCCAGTACTGAACTGGGAGACCGGCGAGCCTTGTATCAATAATGAAACGGCACGCGACTACCGAAGCAGAGAGACAATGTCAGTCATAGAAGGATAGGAAAGCGAGCGATGGATTTTTATCCGATATTTTAGTGGTAGCAACCGAATTTCAATAAGGAATTGTACGGTCATAAGTAATTTGAGGATTCTGAGATTTTTATATAGTATTCATAAAGCTTCAAATTAGACTTCTTATCAATCAGTTTTTCCATTTAATCCATATTTAATTCTTTACAAGGGCTCAAACTTTGCTTAATATGTGTAATTACCTCATGATTCGTATTTTTTTCAACAAAATTTGGTTAGTATTTCAAAGTTTTTATTCGAGTTCAACATTAATCTACATGATATATTTTTTTCTTAATTTTCAATACATCCATTACCTCAAAATTCTTTGCCAAAAATATTTCGATATTTTCTCAAATTGCTGCCGATAGATTCCCCTTAATGCCAAGACGACCAGCAACAGGACCTCGACTCACCTGGCAACACCGCGTATGCAGATTAGCCTTCGCCAGGGAACACCTGAACTGGAGAGCAGCTGATTGGCACACGGTCTTGTTCACCGACGAGTCCAGATTTACTCTCTCAACAAATGACCGTCATGTAAGAGTGTATAGAAGACCTGGAACCCGATTTGTACAGGGTAACATTCGTCAGATGGATGCATACGGTGGAGGAGGCATTATGGTTTGGGGAGGAATAAACTTTCGTGGACGCACTGATCTCCATATTGTACAACACGGTACTTTGAATGCTGAAAGGTACATTAATGATATCCTTCAAGAGTATGTGATTCCTTTTGCCCCATTTATAGGCGATAATTTCATATTAATGCATGATAATGCCCGTCCTCACACAGCACAAATTGTGACTAGGTTCTTGCAGGTTACCGATATTGATGTCATGGAGTCACCTAACTTAAATCCAGTTGAACATATGTGGGATGCACTTGGAAGAGCCGTTAGAAGAAGATTAAATCCACCTGAAACTTTGGAACAATTGTCTGAAGCTCTTATAGAGGAATGGGAGAGAATTCCCGAACCTTATGTTCAAAATTCAATTTTAAGTATGGGGAGGCATTGCAGGGCACTTGTAAGAGCTAGGGTAATACTGAATATTAATAATTAATGTTTTGTAGTGTAAAATTCATTATGGTCGGCTAGTAATGTTAATTTTGTTCTTTGGTTTTAAGACAAATAAAACACTAAAAAATTAAAAGTGGCTTTATTTCGTTACATTTTATGTAAATATTGCAATACTTCGTAAAATCCTTTAAAACATGTCATTATTCGATTAAAAATATTGGGTGGATCGGAAATTCGAGGAGGTGAACTACTTGACATAGGTGCTTACAGGGCATGGGTCGAAAGTGGGTTACCTCCACAAGATTGGGAAAAGAGAAACTGGAATGTGAAGTGGAGGATGATGTGGGACATGTGCTTAGTTGGAAAAACGAGGAAGTGCTAAAGAAGTTGGAAAATAAACTGGGAGAGGCAAATATGGATAGAGATAAGTGGCATAGTAGAGAGTATGATTAGGGTAAGATAAGGACTCGACATGGTGTGTGAGGTAGGAGTGATAGAAGGGAGAAGATGACGGAGAGTGTGTGAGGGATCGCCGCCCGTCTTAAGGTATGCTAGGGTAGTGATTTCAAGGCGGGAGAAGCGGCGAGTTTGAGGTGGGTTTGGTTGGTAGGCATTCCCGTGAGATGAGTCTAACACTGTCTGGGAACTGGTTGAGGATCCATTCGAACATAAGTTTCCCACCCCGGCCCGAAAAAAGGTCCATCTTGGAGAAATCCTACATAAACAATAAGAAATCAATTAATTTCAAATAGACCATAACAAAAATTAAAAGCAAAGCACTACTTGCGACGGAAATCGCCTTCATTAAAAACTAAGTAGAAATATCTAATATCATGTGAATAATTTTCCCTATCCTATTTCATTTTCCATTTTAGGTGGGAAATGTCGAAAATGTATATCTGATAACGCTGCTAACAACAAAGCTAGTAAGGATTTAGAAATATATTTCAAATATTCATTGTTTAGACGTTGAACAATACTTATAAATAAATTCTCAGTATGACATCAACAAGTGAAAAAAATCGGATTCGATAGTGCGATGCCCCTAACTTGTATAAACTTGAGGATAACCTGTTAAAACTTTGCCGGGTCCGAGATCAGTTCTTGCCACCAAAAATTCAAATATCCTCCGCGGGCAATCTAAGAAAATTCAACCAATCATTATCTCCTTCCTCATAGCCAGCTCCAAAACTGTAAAATTCCCATTGGTCAAAAGCCATGCGTATACTTTACGGGAGAAGGGGAATTCAAGCCCAACTACTTCTATAACATTCAACTTTATTCACTCGTTGTCAACGCTTAATCGGTAGTAGTTATACGTAACAGTTCAGTGTTAACAGTGAATATTACGCGTAGGCCATGGATTCGTTTGTGTGTAAAATAGTAATCATAAGAAATGATGAAAATAGAATTTTGAAACCTAAAACTACGGAAAATAGTCTGATGAAGACGACTAGAGTCAATGGAATTAAAAGGTGTCTTTTCGGTGTTTCCAAAATCGAAGATACCGAAAAAATGTTACAAGAACAGTATGATATCGATAGAAAAAGATTCAGCGAAAGATTCGGAATTGATTTAAGAAAAATTGAAGATAGTGAGAGGCAGATGAACAGTGAAAATATAAATTCTAGTAATGACACACAAATGAAGAGTAATAATTCTGTGATTGGTAGAAAGATTCTTAAAAGGAATAGAGAAGTTTTTAGACAACAGAATAATCAAACAGTACTGACTGGTTAGTATTTTTTATTATTTTATTGAGATTAATGACAATTTTATTTTATTTTTTAATTTATATTTTAAATTCAA
>CAJUYG010003162.1:15572-39128 GCA_910591675.1 Galerucella calmariensis
ATTAATGACAATTTTATTTTATTTTTTAATTTATATTTTAAATTCAATATAATATGTACCCGTGGTTATGCTAAAATATATTTGGTGAATTCAATTTAAAAATAAAAAAGAAAAATTTCCTATTGTCCACAATTTTTTAAATATTTCTACAGAAACTATTATTTTAAATTTCTCACAGTAAATTTAAATTTGTATTTTCAAATATTCGTGCGGTCTCAGTTTTTTTCACGGACAAGGCTATTTCTGCAAAAAAATACAAAGTTAGCAAAAGTTATAATAAAATTGTGCTCAATAATAATATTAATATTCGAGTATATTAATAAATGATAAAATAGGACACAGTAAATTGTAACACACGTGTTTTTAAATCTGGAAATTATATTAATTATGAAAATAAAATTTGAACGCACATACAAACTAAAATGCAATTATTGCCACATTTGATACATGTTTTTTTATTCTGGTTTTTTATAACGATTTTTTTTAATTGATTTGATAGTAGATTGGGGTATTTTGGATAAATGTCAATAAAATATTCAAACTAATTTCACTCAAGAAGAACGCTTCAAAAATGTGAAAGAATTTTCCAAAATAGTTCACCTGTTCTCGTGTGCGGAAAAGTCACTTCACGCACGTGTTAGGTACACTATTTTTTCTACTAGAGTGCGGAAAAAACCCAAAAGTTAACATTAAAAAATTATCGAAAAATAAATTTTTTTTCATTTAAAATTATAGCAGAATTTTAATAAATTTCTTAATTTTCCAGTCATTTGGTAAACTACAACCCTACAAATATATATTTTAAATATTCAACATAAGTGGACTTTTCCGCACGCCAGTAAAAAAATATTTTTTTGATTAGAAACATTTTCTACATGAAGCACTGTTGAACAAATTTTATAACGAGAGTTGAATAGATTTATATTGTCAGCTCTCACTTTGACAATAAAGTGACATAAAGTTCTCCCAAAAACAGAAAAGAATGTGTTAGTGTTAAAAAAGGATCATTTTTTAAATAAATTACTCATTGTTTAAGAAACAATTGCGTAATCCAACGAAATTTTTTTGTCTGTCAAACATAAAATTCCAAGGGTGGCGAAATTACTGAATCTACAATTCCACAACCTGAATATTTTTAGTTAGAGCACATACAAATTATATTTGAAATTTTTCTGCAATTTAAATCAAATAATAAAATCAATATAAGTCATAGATACTTACTATTGTATCCATTATATCACTTTTGTCTCAACCTGATCAATTTTAAGCCTGTATCATAGCCTGTTTCATTTTTACCACCCTTGCATTTGTTAAGCTGGTTGCATACTAACTGCAGTTGAAATGAAAGGTCCAAACCTCGGTCCAAACATATCGACTGTAATTTATCTGTACCGTTTTCAGGTTAAGAACAATTCTTCTTTTTCTTTACTTTACTCTTTTCTTTGTATTATTATCCGGAATATTTTGTCCCTCTTAACATTATCATCAGTTTTATAGAGCATACATATTTCTTTATTTTATAAAAAATTACTGACTTATATGTTATATTATATATATAATCGGGACCCTATATACCAAATAATTGGTGTCAGGGTATGTGTCTGTAACTAAACTAAATGCTTATAAAGCTTTTCCAATTTTTTCGGTTTTTCGCCATCTTTTTTGCTTCTGTCCATGTTTTCCCTTTATTTTCCAATATTTCTGAAATACTTTTATTCCATGTTTGTATAGGTCTTCCTTTTCTTTTATTTTCAAATATTTTTGCTTTCCATATTCTTTTAGTCTGTCTTGTGTTTTCCATTTTTTGTAAATGCCCCCACCACTCGAGAGCACTGAGCCTCAAGATTAAGTGGGGAATGGGAAACAATACCAGCGTGGTTCAAACAGAACTGGCTGGTATCTCTATTGCCACAAAATAACTAACCAGAAGAGGAATTTCTGGCAAAACCATAATAATCTGCACTGATAGTAGACAAGCCCTATTAGCCTTGAACAGACAACATGTTATATCGAGGCTAGTACTAGAGTGCCACCAAGATTTAGCTGATTCTTTAGCCAGGGAAGCCGCTGGACTAAAAATTCTAGGACCCAGTGACGACTTCGACAATTGCGGAACTAGCCAAACGTTACACCCATGCTCAATCCCTTAAGAGATGGGATGGAATCAAAGGGTGCAGTTTTGCCAGGATCACCCTGGGCGACCCTCGGAAGCTGGCGCCGAAGAAATATTTGGCGATGACCAGGAAAAACCTACGTTTAACAGTAGGATTTCTGACTGGTCACTGTCAACCAAGTAAACACCTCCATACTATGGGGCTAGTGGACACACCTCTATGCAGGATGTGTGAACAGGAAGATGAAACTGTCAGGCATGTCTTATGCGAGTGTCCGGAGTTATCGTCAATAAGAGAGTGTGTGTTCGGTGGGTCTTGGCCTACACCTGCCGATATAAAGGAGATGTCTCCCAGTGACCTGTCCACCTTCCTGAGAAGGACAGGATGGACTATGACCTAGGAGGACAACTCCTCGGGAGGATGTACAATGGGTCACATGTGGCCTAAGTGCTGTGAGCTTACACACTCACCCTCCCTACTCTACAGATACAGATACAGATGCCCCCACCATCCCAGTTGTCTGTATTCTATAAATTCTAGGATTGATTCTATTTTTAGATGTCTTCTTATATCTGTATTCCTAATTTTGTCTTTTTTTGTAACGCCTCGGACTCTTCTTAAGTATTTGATTTCAACTGACTGTATTCTACTTTTCTGTGTTTGCTTTAAATATTTTTATCTTGGTATTGATCGATATTCCTTTATTGTTTATAAATTTTTTGTTCATCGTATAGTAGAGTTTCATTGTTTTTTCTATTCTTTTATTGATTTCTGCTTCTTGTGTTCCATTTTGATCGATTGTTATTCCCAAGTATTGAAATGTTGTCACTTGTTCTATAGCTTGTCCTTCTATTTCTTTATCTATTTCTTCTTTCCCTTCTCCTATAACCATAACTTTTGTTTTGTTTTTATTCATAACCAACCCGTTTTCTTCCAAGATAATATTCCATGTTTCAATAATGTGTTTCAGATCTTCTTTAGTTTTCGCAAAGATAACTATATCGTCAGCAAATGCCCCTTCTGAAACTTCTACCTTGTTAAGATCCATGTGTCCTATGTTGAATTTTTTGTTTCCCTTCTTACATTTCTTTATTATTTCGTCCAAATACATACAATAATACAATAATGTTGGGCTTAAACTGCCTCCTTGTCTTAGTCATTCAGTGGTTTTAAATGTTGACGATTGTAGATTCTTGGTTATAACTGAGTTAGTATTATTACTGTATATCATTTGAATTAATTTTATGAGCTTATTACTAACTCGGCGTTTTTTGAGAATATTCCATAACTTTCTTCTTGGTGTTTTATCAAATGCTTTTTCTAAGTCAATAAATGCTAGATATATCTTTTTATTTTCTTGCCAGGCTTTTTTCGTTATTTGCTTTATAGAAAAAATATGATCCTGTGTGCTTCTGCCCTTCCTAAAGCCACTTTGTGACTCATTCAACGTATTTTCTAATATAGTCTTTTGTCTATTATTTATATATATTTCTTTATATATCGGAACTATGAGAGATCTGGTCCAATCTTGTGGCATTTTTTCCTGTTCCCATATTTTTCTATAGATACTTAGCATTCCAATAAATATACAGTTTGTAAAAGCCAAACGAAATAAAATAATTTTTTCGGTAACTGTAAGTATTTATCTCGAAACAAGTCAAATTTAAAAAAATGGCGGCTGTACCTATCATTTGAAAGAGGGTTGAAAGTAAGGATCGCATTTTCACGTTGAAGAATGTCAATTTACAAATTAAATTTGATCTGTTTCGGAATTTTTAATAAATATGTACAATAATGGAAATAATGAGTTTATTCCGTTTAGTATAATGACGTTTATCTGATATTATGTTTGACATTGAAAATTCGTCTATTTTGCCGTTAGGTAATCTGTTATTCATAAATAATTACATAAAAGTAATAAAAAGGCGTGAAAATGTACATAAACGGATTTTAAAATATCCCGGAAATGAATTGCTTTACATAAAAGATAAAAAAAATGTTTACATAAACTAATGTTTGTTGAGTACGGCAATGCAACATAATCTTACGTTGCATCAAGCTAAATTAATTTGAAGAAAAATTGTTATCGAAGTCAGCAAATAGAATGATGAATATTTCAAATTTAATTGGTGCACAATATAATTATTGTACGCTCTTAAAGTGATTAGTTGGCTAGTTTAAAGACTAGCTGGATAGTTAAATAATATACCCGCATAAAATTTTGCAAACATATTTATACAGTGCGTTCATAAACTATCAATTCATAATTAATAATAAATAAACAAAAATGTCAAAAAATCTTTGAGTTTAACTTACTATTTTTTCAAAGAAGAATCAACTATACAGGATGATGACGTTAGCAATAGTTTTTTAAGTGGGACACCCTGCATTTTTTTATAGTTTTGAGTAGCCCTGCATTTCCTGATTACAAATATATACTTAATATTAGGTTTGTTCCCGTAGCAAGTTCCTAACTGTTATGGACATATTGAGTCTGCGCAGTAACAGAGTTCAGGCTCTGCTGGAACGCTTTTTTGATACTGCGCAGACTCATTATGTCCATAACAGTTAGGAAATTGCTACGGGAACAAACCTATATTGTGAAGCATTAGTTTTGTTCTATAATGGCGTATGGTCCCACTATAAGATAAGAAATAAATTCACATAATATATAATTCAAAAACAACCTATATATTTAGAGATTCAACAAAATTAATGATTTAAGATACAATACTACACAAGTAATATATTCGTTTCAAATTTTCTAATGCGTCAGCTTTTGTGTTATTACGAGTGTTATTATGACCATTCAAATTTTCCTCGCGAGTACAGTAACCAAAATAATGAATGTATTCCGTTTGGCTTCTACACACTGTATGATTATTTTGATACCTCTAGCAATTCCCATAATAAATTTTGATTATTATGATTGATGCACTGCTTGTTTTGCAAGAAGAATATTTCATTTCAACAAAAATAATATTAAGATAGATATCTGGGAATTAGACTCATGAGATTTGATGCAGCTGAGCTCCGTAACAATAACAGATCCGTAACAGAAAATTTGTATCGAGTTTGTAAATTTATCTCAGATGAAATCATTAATTTAGATATCGTTTAGACGAGTAATAAAAATTTTTACCGCGAAAGGGATTCGCACCTATGTCTAAAATTCCTCACATCACCAATTCAGAGCAGTAAACCATCAGGCTGTTGAGATATGTATGATACTAAATATATAAATTGTTCAATAACAGAAGTAACAATTACTAATTAGTAGTTTTTTGTAATAAACTATAGTGTTTTAGTTTGATAAAAACATTTATACCTAAACAGGTAATTCATAGTCGTGGACAAAATGTAGTATTCTACTCGCATATAATGGCTATTATTCACTCAGTCATCGTGAATAATAGCCATCATTATATGCTTGTTGAATAATATACTATTATTACTTCAGTTATGTTAAATTTCGTATCGTTTTGATTTTGATTACTCCCAGTACCTCCCTGTATCTGTCTGCCACTTGATTACTGGTGTTTTACGTAATGTTTTTTAGATTACATTATTGTGATTGTGTTAAATTCAGCAGACGTTTTGGAGACGAGATATGTTGGCGTGTGAATAAAAATAAACTATGCTTTATCATTATTATTATTATTATTATTATTAGGATCAAATTTTGATGGAGACATTATATTGTCATAAACAAGATATTGCTTGTCTGGAAATGCTTTAAAAACCATTTTGATAAGTGAATGATTTATATCTTTTTCATTTCACATCATCAAATCTTACAATAAATATCAATAAGCATGTTCGATTTTTTTCAATACAATAGAAACCTATTTTTTTCGCAAAATGCATTTTGAGATAAAATCTTTCATTTTTTCTGAACTCCACATTTTAAGCTCGTCACAAATTTCAACTAATTGTGGATTTAAATCATTTCATAAAAATCGGGCCATCCGTTTAGTAGTTGTGAACTCTATTGCAACGCCACCTACTGGGACTAATTGTGAATCTAAACCATCCAGTTACCTAAACAAAGACCCATCTAATTTATTGCAAGCATTAAGGTGGGAATGCCCATGTCATTCAAATAGCATCTAGGTGATGCAAACTATTGGCATACACATGCTGGTAGACTTCGTTTCACATAAGAAGAAGCCACGTGAATATTGCTAACTGTCATGCGCAGAAACTATATTTTGCGGAAAAGCTATCTTCTCGCTTAGTTGCTTAAAAGCAGCACCTTGCTGCGAATGGTGTTTCAAGATATAATTGCCTTTGTATTCCATCTGTCGGCTTGGCAATGGTTTCCAATGTTATATTTTTCATTCTTTTATCATTTTTTGATCAGTTAAATGTCTTGCTTCGTGCTCATTACCTTATAATAATGTAACCTACATCGCGGATGTTGTCCCTTTTACGCTATAAATTGCAATTTTATCTATTTGTATAATATATTCTATAATAAATTTATTCATTTTAAATGAAGGTTGAGTATTACACATTTTGATAAAAATATCCTATGTTGCTCCTTATTTAACGTAGAGTATCCGAGTCATTGTCCTCCGTAATAAAAAGTAGTGTCATTTTATTCAATAACTATGTACACTTTATCAATTGAGGTCACTTTACTAGCATTTAACTAGCCACATAGAAACAAATAGACACCTTGAATGCCTATTTATTGCACGCAGTGGCGTACGCTTGATAAAAAGTACCAGCCAAAAATAATCTATGGATTTTTGAATAATTCAATATTTCATTTTGAACGGTTTTCTACCAACACCAACACCAATCTCCAAGGCCCTTTTGGAGATTTTCCATGTAGTTTCTTTAACATAACTAGGCAAGGGCAAAGAACCAACAGAAAAGAAAAAAAAAGTTCGAAAGACTTCACAATACAAGAGTTATAATAGGTAATGATAAAAATTCTTGACGAAGACACCCCAGACGGCATGCAGAAAAAAATGTTTTACTTATTCCCCTTTGAATTTGCCTGGCGAGGCAAAAAAGCAGTGAACTGCAAAGTACATTATTTCCGACAAGAATTAGACCTAAAAGAAAAATTTACGGGACTGCACAAGGATGTGCCAAAGCCTTGGTCAGTAGCAAATTGTTGGAAAGACAACATTAACACAGATCTTTGTCCTACTCGTCTATTTTTAAAATTATTGGAAAAGAAGAATACCAATCCAGAAATCATAAATGACAAGTTTTTTTGTCCATCCAAATTGGAAAGAAGGAATAGGAAGGAATACCAGAAAAATTAAAGTAGCAAACTATTTACGTCGCTATTTCTGCCCAGGCAGAAAAAGTTGTTGGTGAGCATGAAATAATCAAATTAACAGGACATTCCCAACTCTTTGAAACCTCATTTGCATCAGTTGGAGTCTCAACATCATTTAAAATCAATTGAAAACTTGAGAGAAAAAGCTCCAGATCAAGTAGACTTTCAAACATGCCGCAAGTACATGTTCCACAATCACATCATAACCATAAAAATAATGCTACATTGTAAAATAAAAATAAATTGTGCAGAGGAAATCGTTCTCAATGTTTTAAGTTTGCTGCTCCTCTGCAATTGGGCGGAGTAGAATTCAATGAGACCTCTGGCGGAAAAAATTGTAACTGTCGCAACGAGTAAAATAATTCGTTTTGCATTGTTTTTGTATTATATGCAAAGCGACGTAATTACCGTAAATTCATACTTTATTTGTTCAATTTTGTGTCAGTGACAAGTGTGTTTTTCTATTTAACTCAACTGTCATCAATTCTAAGGTAATATTCTTATATAATCAGAGATATTATGGAAGAGGTTATGTCATTCTATTTTTTGTTTTCATTGCAGATCAAAGAGAAAATAAATCGGTATTAAAGATTTAAAATATTACTCAATACAAACCCACCTTCCCTGCAACTTTTGTAGATATAATTATATCAAAAATAAAATAAAAACACGAAATCAGACCTATAACTAAACTGTTAATTGAACGCTTGTTGTACTTTTCACAAATATCAACCATACCAAAAATAAAAATATTAGGAGTCAAAATTTAGTTTAACAACACAAAATACTAAAGCACAATCAAAGAAAAAGCAAAAGTTTTACAAAACACACACTGAAAATAACTAAAACAGCAAAATAAAACCACTTGAATATCAAAGGGCTTATACGGCAGCTGATTGGTTTTACTCGATGACGTTGACATTTCAGAGCGCCATCTATCGAATTCTACTTTTCCCAATTGCGCTCATGAAATTTTGTCAAAAATGTCATTCGCGGAATTAAGAAGCCCCTTCCAAACATTATGCCGATCAAATATTATCTCTTGGATATTTTATATGATTATGTAGTTTCAATTAAAAAATAACATACGTTCAAACGTATGTAGTAATGACCAATTTTCAAGAACGCACATCCAAAAATTAAAAAAAAATTCGAGATTGCGTCGATCCCAAAGACCACAATTTCACTCAGTTTGTACTTTCTACAAAGAACATACGATTTCTTGGAACAGATACATCTTTATCTAACCCAGTGCCAGGTGATTCATACTTTTAGAACTACCTGCATCGCATTGGTACCGTAAAAGGCGCCAATATTTGGCGGGAAGGTGTTTTTTTATTGTTCGAATCACAGGTGTTTACTTTCAAGGTTGAAATCGATGCATTCGCCTACTTTGCGTGTTTGAACTTGAAAAAAAGATTTTAGAAAGGTTTATATAAGCTTAGAAATGTAATACAATGTACTACAACAGTTGAAAACATTTTGTCAACCAATGTTAGCGATTACAATGACATTATAGTGTATAAAGTATACGGGGACGTGCCAAAAATTTCATGTTTTTGTTGTTAACTGAAATGGAATTAAATGGAACAAGTTTTCTGAGCACTTGTCGCGTTGTCAAAATGTTTTATTGACAAAAGATTAAAAAAGAACTGCAAATAATCATTTTTAAACCATATAGGAGGAAACACTGAGAAAAAAGCCTAAAATATGTATGGAGAGCAATTCACAAAAGGACTCGTTGTAAAGCGTTTTGAAAATAGGTACAAATGAAACACTCGAAGTGCTCCTACAACCCCAAATTTAACCTGAGGAATTATCATTCGTCAAAAGTGTACTTAAATTATATTAACATGACAAACATTCTTTGTAAGTCAACTCTTCACATCCAACATCTTGCAGATTGTAACAGTGTGCAAAGAAAAAGTTTAAAAACACCAGCTGTTTGCTGTAATATATGAATCAAACAGATGATCGTCGACGTAATTCAGTCCAGGTACTTTTTCTGTGAAGGTGGGATTGATTTTGCACATATGCTGTTCGCATTCTAGAACTAGATGTTATTCTCTAATGTTAATTTATTTTGAAATATTTAGTGATTTAACTAACCAAAATTAATTATACGTTTTTAGTTTCGTAAACACGTCCATAAAAGTTAATTATTTTCTGGAATAGATAATTATCATTAGTATAAATATTTAACGCTATTAAAACTAAAACAGTAAGTGCAGCATGTTGATTACATTAAATTCCTTAAATTAATTTGATACTTATTTGACAGTTATTTTTTTACAAAAAGAGTAAAAATAAATTATATTTTCCTCTTTTCTCCAATTTAGGAAGGGCTTAAAGGCTTTCATTATATACTTTTTTCGACTTTTCGCTTTAAATATTATATTTTCCAGGAGTTCCATTTAAATTCATTATAATAATTGAAATTTCTAGATTCTGATGTAAACTATTTTAAACGCCACTTTTTTTCCAATGAGCCGTCCCTTCGCCGGTACCACCTCAGCCTCCTGGGCTTATTGTGGATACTCCTAGTGTTCTGACTACAACCTATTCAGCCAATCCGCTCCCTGTATTAGCTCCTACAGGTTCTTTGCTGGTTGGTTGTAGAAGTCTTTTGGAGTCATTTGGGTTCTGCCATACAGTTTCTGCCTTCTGTTGTCCAGCGACTCACAGTTGCATAGTATATGCAGAGCTGTTTCGGTATCCTTTTTGCATCTTCTGTATGTAAGTTCTCCCTTATACAGCCCTATTTTGTTTAGGTGCTCCTTTGTGGGAAAGTGTTCCGTAAGTAGCCCCGTTATGGTGCGTAGTTTGTTCCTGCTCATTGAGAGCAGTTCTTTCGCTACTTTTTCTGATGGTTCTTTTATGAATTTCTTCCCATGTATTTGCCTGGTCGTATTCTTCCAGTGTTTATTGTGTTGTTCTTTCAACCACCCTTTTAACCATGCCCTCGTTAAGCATCTGGGGATGCCCACAGCAGATTCGGGTCCGTTCATCAGAGTTGACGATCCTACTCTTGCGAGTTCGTCAGCTTTTTCATTGCCTGCGATTCCTTTATGACCTGGGACCCACTCCAGTGTTACACTGTTCCGAGTCACCAGTCTTGTAAGTTCTTCGCCACATTCCCATACTAGCCGAGATGTCACCCTATAGCTCTGAAGTGCTTCAAGGGCGGCTTGACTGTCACTTAGTTTTTACATAATTATATCCTCTGTATACAACATATTGATCAATGAATGTCTTCATATCGGAGTGGCTTAAAGGTCTCGCTGTGTGAAATGAAAAATTGTAAGCGTAGGCATGGACCCCCATCGAACCATTATTCACCGAAAACCGTACCGGAACCGAAAAGTTTTAGATGGACCGGAACCGTACCGATATTTTATTGAAATGATGTGTTTCCGTTTTTTATGTGTTTTTTTCTTGGCTGGAGTCTGTGAAACCAAAATGTTGATTGACGTTGAGCGCCAATGAACGCTAATGAGATTGAATGTCGTTGAAAAAAAAAGTGATGGTAATTATTGCAGGTTCTTCCCTAACTAACCAATAAATTTGGAGGTTAACTAAGCCTGTTCGCAGGGCTTAGTTACCTTATTGATCTGAAGAAAAATTTTTATTTTTTTAGCAAAACTAGAAAAAAAAAAAGAGAAAGCAATTTTAGGGCACCACTAATTTTCTTTCCTAAAAGAAAATTAGAAAGAAAATCAAATTTAATGGTCAACTAACTTTTAATATGTTTAAAAAAAAGTACTTAAAGTTTCTGTATAATAAATAAAACTATCAGAGTAAAAAAAATGTATATAATCACAGTATTGAAATTTAGATTATTTAAAAGAAAGGGTTAGTAGCGAATATAACAAAAAAAATACTTAGCACAGTAATACAGTTGTTTGAAGATGATGATGATGTAGCTGTGGATGTAGGTACTACGAATTTACTGCAGTAACGGTATTTAAGAAACTTTTTTAGTTTAACAGGAACTGGAACTGTGACCCAGAAGAATTTTTTTTGTCAAACAGGAACTTGTGATCCTGAAAACAGTCAGACTTTCCAGGAACTGTTATTCCCAGGAACTGTATCTCCAGAACTATTTTATATGCGAGGAAACTGTGCTCCAAGAAACTGTTTTCCCAGGAACTGTGCTATAATAATTATACCGGTATAAGAAAAAAAAAGCAACAAAAAAAATTTAAGCATCAGGATATCTGCTGTGGGCATCCCCAGATGCTTAACGAGGTCAAGGTTAGAAGGGTGGTTGAAAGAACAACACAATAAACACTGGAAGAATACGACCAGGCAAATACATGGGAAGAAATTCATAAAAGAACCATCAGAAAAAGTAGCGAAAGAACTGCTCTCAATGAGCAGGAACAAACTACGCACCTTTACGGGGCTACTTACGGGACACTTTACCACAAAATATGCAACTGTGAGTCGCTGGACCACAGAAGGCAGAAACTGTATGGCAGAACCAGCAAAGAACCTGTATGAGCTAATACAGGGAACGGATTGGCTGGATAGGTTGTAGTCAGAACACTAGGAGTATCCACAATAAGCCCAGGAGGCTGAGGTGGTACCGGCGAAGGGACGGCTCCTGAGAAAAAAAAAGGATTCATAAGAAACAATAGTATCAAACTAAAAATATCTAATATTAAACTTAGCTAGATAGGAGAGGAGGAGAGGAAAGGTATAACCATGTGGCTTCCAAAATGGGTAGCCATTTTGTACAAAAAAAATTACTCATTGAATATTAATATTAAGACATTTTTAAAATATAAAGGTAACATGAAAAAAAAACATACCAGCCTATTAGTTTTTGTTTAAACTTGTTTTAAAATAATTACACGGATTACTGCACAGTTGTTGTTGTTGTATTGTCGACAAACGATGAGAGAAGCCACGCCGGAACTTTTCTCATCCTTATTTAAAGATCGTTCAAAATTTTAAATTTCGCGGTAAAATACTTCTAGAATATTGATTTTTGGTCTACTAGTTTATTCCACCACAAATCACAAAAGCGAAATATGTAATTTATTAAATACACATAGATTCAAAATTTTTGCATCACCTTCTTCGGATGCGAAGGAATTTTTTTGCGCTAACAATTTTTTGTTGGCTTGTTTATCAATGTTTACCATTTCAATATGTTCCATATTTTTTGCAATATACAGATGTTTACAGTTTTTTTTGTAAGATAACATTTTTAGTGCGATCATTTTAACATTCCAGGCATTTGATTTTTACGATTTTAAGTGCAAACATGAATCGTCAAGTCATAAGTGAGATTGACCGTGCAAGAATAGTGGCTTTAGTTGAAGAAGGTCATTCTCAAAGGTTCGTGGCAAACAGAGTTAGCGTTTGGCAAAGTGATGTGTCTCGTGTTTGGAACCGGTATCTCCAGACCAATTCTCTTCGTGATAGACCTAGAAGCGGTAGAAGGCGTGTTACTAATCAGCGGCAGAACCGCTATATCCACTTAACAATCTGAAGAAACCCAACCATGGCAATACCAGCACTCCAAAGAGATATGAGACATGCGTTGGGAGTTCAAGTATCGATCTCGACATTACGAAGACGAATACTTGCGACAGGTTTGAGGCGTCGCCGACCAATAAGAGTGCCCAGACTACAACCTGAGCACAGAGTTCGCCGACTACAGTGGGCTCGCGGCCTTGCCTGAAGAATTTTGGAACTCGCTGTTTTTTTCCGACGAGACAAGGATGTTTGGTACAAGATAGCCATCGAATACGTGTGTGGCGGAATCCAATGAGAGCTGCTCAGCTTGCCCATGCTCGCCCCGTGCCGCCCTTCAGAGGAGGAAGTGCTATGTTTTGGGCTGGTATCATGTTAAATGATCGCACAGAATTAATTCATGTGGAGGGAACGATGACTGGTGATAGGTATCTCAGAGAGATTCTACATCCTCACGTGAGACTATGGCGCGCAGCTGTTGGCAATTCCTTCGTTTTTATGGACGATAACGCCCGACCTCATCGGACCAGAGCTGTAAATGAGTATCTTGAAACTGAAGGGATCAATCGTTTGAACTGGCCTGCCCTATCTCCCGATATGAATACCATAGAACATGCTTGGGACATGCTTGCCAGGGCAGTGGCAGCACGCAGAAATCCACCCAGGAGTGTGCAAGAGCTTGTTCATGCGGCCCAAGAAGAATGGTGAAATATTCCTCAACTGAATATCAATAATTTGGTAAACAGCATGGGCAGGCGACTTCAAGCTTGCATAAATTCTAGAGGTGGAAATACTCTTTATTAAAAGTTCTCATGCAGGTTCTCACTTAAGCTTTTCTTTAAAAAAAATCAATTTGTATTTAATTTATTTAATTTCTAAGAATACTTTTTATGTTTAAAGCAAGTTTATTATTGGATAATAAAAATTTTTGACAAATATACACGTTTTTTTATTGAAACTAATTATTCGATTAATCTCTGATCCATTTATAATGAACACATTTTTTTTTCGGAGATTTAGGGTGATGCAAAACTTTTGAATCTATGTGTATTTGAATGAAATAATTTAAGGAAATATATATACACTATTTATTCCACCAAAAATCAAAATTCTGAAGTGATTATTGCACATTTTTATTATCTGAAATGTTAACCAACAAAGTTCACGTTTCATCTGGAATACCATAAGACTCACTGAACGCCATAATTTTGGGGGCACGCGAATTCCCGTCAGGATAACCACTCTACCTGTGTCATAATTAGGGTACGTTAAGCTGTCACTCGATTTCCCGTCAGGGTGAAAACTGACCTGTTTGAAAGGTGTTTATTTGGGCAGGGATGAGCTGCGCGCAGCGGTGATTTTCTACCTGAATACGAGTAAGAACACCAAAATTAAGTTCCGAATTGCGCGTAACAAGATAAACACAAAGGGCAGTCCCGATAACAGATCAGATTAAATAAACTGGACGGCAATTCGAGTGCGGGATTAAGATACCTGCAAGTGTCGGACGGGAACTCAAGTGTATTATATTGGTCATTAAGGGACCTGACGGGAATTCGCGTGCACCGATAATTTTTATGACTGAAAGTAGATGAATAATAAAGCCACACAGCTGAAAAAAGATGAATAATATGAAGGTAGAGGCTGTTTTTTGTTAAGATACCTTCAAATGTCTTATAAAATACTTTTTTTTGAACGAGTTACCCTGTATATTTTTATAATTATCTCTACAAGTTGATATCAAAGATGTACCATACTTTATCTAAATCTCTAAGACCAGGATCAGAATAGATGAGATTTCCAATTTTCAAAAATGTGATTTTTCAGGTGAATGTAGATCTTTATTATACAAATTAGACATCAAGTGTGATACATCATTGAAATAGGTTCGCTGAGAGGATTATAAAAATGTAGATATATAAAGGGTATCTCGTTTAAAAAAATTTTTTTTTGTATACTCGAAAATCTGCACGCTACTGTACATTTGAGAGCATTTGAACAAAAAACAGTTATAACCAAACAACTTTTGTGTAAATCTTTTATTTTCAATATGCAATGACGATAATAAGGTGTGAGTAATTTATAATGAATAGCCCTGTACATACTATAGAAAATCAATCGGACCGGACCGAATTTTTTTTAGAGCTGGAGGAACTGTTCCAAGCCGGATTTTTTTAAATGTGAACCGGAACCGAACCGTCAATTTAATCTCGGTCTGGGTCACTGGGCATACGGTTCGAATCCTAGCATAAAAAATATCTTGTTTCTCGATCAGTGACATTTTTAATAATGGAACAACCACGAAATCTTTAAGAATCCATTTCATTATTTTTAACTATTGTAATTTCCACTATTCTTGCTGCTATTAAAGAGTTGACTTAGTTTTTTTTTCAAATTTATTCTGGTTAACTCTATTCTCACGATTTGTAACGTGACTGACCTCGTCAACCATGACTATATTTCCCTTAACTTTTAAAATTCCATCGACAACACAAAGAAATCTAATTTCTCGCAATAGCTATTTACTCTCTTTAGCCTATTCGTGTGAAACAGTGATGGTGGAATTTTCTTTTAAAAGGGAGACAACTGAAGTTAATCAATTAAATAAATACCACAATTCACTTTATAAAAATTTGTAGACTAAGAATTTTAGTTATTATAGTTACTATAATTCAGGGAATTCACATTTTAGATTTTTCTTTGAAAAAAAAAAATGAGGATTGTTCTGTCGGGTTATTTCTCCACCAGAATGAGTGAAATGAAGCTAATGGAACTTGGTACATTCTAACCAGAGACCAAAAAAAGTTATCAATATTACAAATTAAAAAAAATCACAGATTTTACTTTATTTCACAAAAAATATTATCGTTCATATGTAACAATGTAAGCGGTACATATCAACGGGAAACATTAAAGAGAAGTATATTCATTATATTCGATAAGAAATCCGTCCCAGAATTTTTCACACCCTGTATTAGACTGTTTCTAAAATTTTTTTCTTTAAATAAACTGAAAATATATAATTAGAATACTATGAAAGTTTGAACTCTTTATTGTTTTCCTACAAGAATATTTATCTTAGTTATATAGTTCAAGTAACAGTCAATATCGAAACTCTATATAAAATGACCCCTTTTTATCGTCATGCCACTGTCGTATTTACACAATTCCCATCATGAAAGAAGTAATTTAATAATTTTCTAGAGATAACTGACAAAGATATCTCTGATTTCACCACAAGTCATGGTCTGATAGATCCCGTGAGACCGTAAGAGCACCACCGAAAGTGTTGTGCATTATTTTCACATAAATTGTTGGAATGCAACTGACACTTGTTACCTACTCTTACAGGTGTGGTGGGCATTGTATTAAAATTAGAAACGGATTTGAATTTGGAATAGGTTATGTCAATTAATTCGTTTTTAGGGGGAGGTATAACCGTCTAAAACAAATTAACATTTCCTCTTTAATCGTAACCGAAAAAAAATTATTGCAGTGTTATGCTAATTTTAAATACCATGTTCGAATTTTTAAGTTAACTGAATGTTAAAAATACTATAATAATTTGGATTTCCAGTGTATTACCACGAAAATAAAAAACAATTTATCTCCTGAATGTTTCTTGTGGCATTACTTATTCTTTTTTTTTTCTCTAATTTTGTTGGGAATCAAACCACACTAATGTTTTTATATTTTTTATTTCGACGTTTCTCTTGCGTTCCAGCTACCGTTGTCAGGATGAATTAGTTATTAAATAATTTTTGGTCCCTATATCTGACACAACGAAAAAAATTGACAACTAGACAATCAATAATATTTTGAAGTTTAAGACTACAAAACTCTGTTGTCAGATTTTATTGAAAAATATAAAAACATTATTGTGGTCTGATTCCCAAAAAAATAAGAGAAAAAATAAAAAACAATTTCACAATATTACTTTCCATCTTGAGGATTTGTCCAGAACAGCGGTCTCCAACCTTCTTTCTTCTGTAGCCCGAAGCTTAATATGTTGCTAGATTGTATCGCTCTTTATTATTATTAAACTTTTTCCATATTACTCTTAAATTATTAAATAAAAAATAGTTTTCTTTTTCGTACCCTTTGACATCATCTCGCGTACCCAGGTTGAGAACCATAATAAACGATATATAAAAACTAAAATTAATGAGATTGTTACTGGTCTTTGTTGCTGACTAAACTGTCAATCCTAGGCTTTAAACTAGTTACAGCAATACGTAAAGCAGGCGCAAGAGCAAGTCGATTTCTATGATTCGTCTTAATAACAGTCATAGCCGAAAATGCAGTTTCACACAAATAAGTTAAGGAAAAAGGCAATAAAATTTTCAACGTCTTTGCATGAAGATTGGGGTATTCTGTTGCAGTCTTTATCCAGAATTGATATATATTTATTGAATTGAACTGTGATTTAAGTCCTAGATCCGAAGACAGTTCAATAAGTTCTGTTTCCTGGACTGTAGTGAGATTGTTATCATAATTATCAATAAATGGATTGATTATCCACAGATTACCTGAACGTACTGTATCTTCTTCTGGGGGATAATACTGATCAAAAGCTACTGATAGTTCTTTTAAATGCTCCAAAATAACGCTGATAACGCTCTTCTGATCCATGCCATTAGTATTAATGTAATCAAAGAAAGAAGCAAACATATCAAAAGTGTTTTCTTCCGCACGTTTATACCAGAGTTTCAATTTCGTTTTGAAAACATCAATCTTATTGTAGAAGTTGAAAACGGTATTAGTTTTACATTGAGGACTTAAATTTAGTTCATTTAGTTTGTTGTATTTTTCATCAAATATTACATTATTTTTTAAACTAGTATTATTGTAATGTAGGTACTGTATCGGTGGTCGGCCTATAAAAGCTGGATATTTCGCGGACCAGTATATATTTCTTGCGGACCGGTACCGGTCCGCGGACCGGCGGTTGAGAAACACTGCTCTAGACAACGTTTACTCAATACGGCTGGAGTTTATCATTTATTATTTATTATGAATCATATCTTTCTATTGCATTTTCCATCATTACTGATTTCTACTCCGAATACGTAGTTTATTATTGAATAAAGCATAAACTCGTGGTATTGTATTTTATTTTTTATCTCAGTTCTCAAACTATTAATTTGGAATACCATGTATATACGTGTGAAAATAATATCAAATTAAACCTTCTTTTTTCATCTTTGATCTCCAATTAAAAAGAAAGCTCGGGGGCACTAATCGAACACGTTGAACGTCAAAAATGTTATTTTATTTCTCCTTTTTCACCCTATTTCTTGATAAATAATAAAAATGTTTACACGCAATAATCGTTTAGTTATTGTTATTACCTTTAATTATACAGTATCACAATAATTGGCTCGAAAACATATGGCTGATGTCATGGTTTCAACACAAATAACTTTGTTTATCCACCTCAGGTAGAAATATTTCCCCCCCACCCACGTTCAGCTATACCAAACTGGCCTTACTATTATGATTCATCTTCTAATACTTTAATTAAATTACATTATAGGGAGAGATTTGAATTTTCAATACAGGGTGATTTTTAATTCATTCGATATCCCTCTCATTGGAATTCGCATCAAATCTTTGAGCACTTTCGATTATTATTTTGTAATAATATTTAAAATGACCGGAGTAAGTTTTGAATCAGAAATTAGGTTTTATTACTTTATTTTATTACTCGTACATAAAAATAAACTATAGATTTTCAAGGTCAAAGGACGAATGAATAAGTTTTTCGATTAGTTTCCTTGCTCCAAATCGTATTTCCATTCATTAAAAAAATAGTAGAGTTTAAAATTCTCTACGAATTATGTCAAAACAATTTTTTATACGTTAACCGTTTTTGAAACAGAGGCGCTCAACCATTACATGCGCAAGGGTAATCGCGAACCCCAGTATATAGTAATGTTTTTTTAAACTTGATTATTCATTAAATTAATGAATTGACCTTTTTTATGTAAATATTTAATGAAATAATTGGGTGAATTATATCAATTATACTCCTTTTAAGAATAACTGTATTTTAAGTGGGGAAAAACATTTCAATAATATTTAGAAATCATGTATGCAAACCAGTATGTAGTTTTTTCTTCTCATCGTTATCTTCTTCTTCCTCGTTATCAATAATATTTATGTCCAAATCTTAAAAATTTTGGGGACATATGCTATGTCTTATCGAGATCATTTTGATACGATGAAGTGCTAAGACATGCATGTCCATTACATTGACTATAAGCTAACAAACATTGCAATTGCAGATGATTGCACTAAGTAGGTTTTCTGTTGCAGTAGGTAATATATTTTTTTTATTGGTGAACCATTTTACCTATTTAAAGCACGCCTCAGCGTGTTTAAATCGAACTTTAACAAACGCGCGTGTTTTAAAGTTACCGTGGCAACATCAACAACTCGAGAAACGAAGTCTAAATCTATGGTCTAAATCATGTCTAAATGACAATTTTTTTATTATTGATTTGACATGAGTAGTTTGTAACGTCAAAACTTTTATTAGAACAATATTTAACAATGTCAAATTTATAAATTAAAATGGAAAGTGCCGTTGGTATTGTTTGAAATATTAATATTCCGATTTTTCAAATCTTAGGAAATGGTATTTAAATAAATACTATTGACATTCACAGAACTTAATAATGTTGAACTTCCATCAAAATACCAATAAGTTTATATTTCTCTCATTTCCATGACAACGCAAGGTATACATCATATACATCACGAATTCAACCATTTGACATTGAAGTAGTTCTTATTTCCATCTATGATTTCCATTTTTTGTTGTTGTAGTAGTTATAGACCAGTATTTATAATTTCAAAGTGCACCAATAAAAAAAAATAGCGTAAAGTATTCGTGGATAACTGGTCTTTAAAACACTTGCTCTATTTCGCGCGTGTTTTAAAGACCTTAATATCCACTTATACTTTAATATACTAATCGGTTCGAAGACATCATTTTACAGCATCGATAGTACATGTCCGTATCTCCAGGTATAGTCTTAATAGTTGTGCGTGGGTCTCTAAAGACTCACCCCTTATAAAATGCAATTATTGTTAATGAGAAAAGAATTAAAATAAGAACTTAGTAAACGGAAAATAATATAAAATGATTGTTTGAATTATGGATATTTTTAAATTTAATTTGTCCTTGCGCTATGGCATGTACACGTACAGCTGAGCGTTTCGCACTCTTCGTGCTCTATCTGAAAAACGGTTGAATCTGTGAAAAATTTTTTGGGACAAAATTTGTAATGTAGATATTTCCAAAAAATGATAATGACTTTCACGTCATTGGATATCAAAGGACCCTCACAGGTAGCCTTATTACACTTTTGAAACAAGCTTTAGGATGCCAAAATAAAGATTTAGGCATGAAAAAATTCAGCCTATTACGTTTTATGCTACGGAATTAGAATATGTTGAACAGTTCATAGTTTACTTTCACCTCACCTAACTAGAATATTCCCTAAAAATGAACAAATATGCATATCTACTGTTGCTATACTTGTTTTGGTTTGTCTACATTACAAGTACATTTTTTTATTTAGTCAAATGTGTTTAGTATATTTCAGCTAATTATTTTCTTTTTGTTTCAGATTTTTACCAGGCAAGGAAAACTGTGCAATCGTTAGAAAAATCATCAAAGAGTGCAAAAGAAAATTGAATGGATTCCGAATAAAATTGACTGTATATAACTTTTATAAAGACTGTATATTTATCGTACATTTTCTACAGCGCTTCATCCCAAAGGTTTTATTTATTAGATACTAACAAGATATACAAGATATTATAGTTCCCAGTGATTTATTATGTGGCAAAATATATTCCTTATGTATCTAATACCTTAAGGTATTTGAAAATCCACATAATTTCCATTCTTTTCGTCCAATTGAACCTTTCAGGATTGCATTGAAAATTGTTAGTCTAGTCTTTGTGTATACTATTTAATGTATCTACATTTTGTACATAAGTTAATATATAATTTTATTTATTACCTAATGCTTGTTTTTTATTATAATCAACCTAAATCGAAATGACCTTTAATTTAATTTAGGTAATCTAATTTAAGTCTATAATGGTCCGATCTGTTCCAGAAATGAAGAGAGAATAATAAACTAAAAGGCGATTGATTTAATCCTATTGTGTCTTTAATCGAAAGCGCCTCAGACAGAAAATATTAGACCAATCCAAGTCTTCAGGAAAACAGTTCATACGTTAAGGCAGTATCTCTCACCCCATATATCTCACACTGTTATTCACGTTCCTATCTGGTCTTTTCCATTTGCTGTGACTTCATTCCTAGCAAAATCGACGAAGAAACCTTAGTTCGGACTTCTAATTCGTCAAAAATTTTCTTCAACTCCACTCCAAACTTCAAATCCGAACAAATACTGCCGGAACTTTTTTGTCTGAACAGAAACAAAATCCTGAGAGTCTTAATCACATGTCTCGAAGCCAATCCAAGCTGCACTGATATCTTCAAACTTCCAAAGAACATATGCCACGGAATTATCCAATTCAAAATGCTATTGGAGACTACAAACGACCATGAACAAACTTGTTGCTCAATAAACTATCAGTTTCAGAAAGTACTGGAGAATGGTGTCTAATACCACTAAATCTCCGACCTCCCTTATCGAATCAGAATTCCAAGTCATTTTCCAAAGAAATATTCCTTCACGACCTAAATTATCGATGTGAAGTCTCAAACGCCAACCCACTTTCTCCCGTATCAAAATATTGTAGGTACTCGTTGTACAACTATACAGTTTTTCCGATAAATGATGCAAAGACTTGTTGCAGGAACTATGGTGGCGACCACGTCACTTACGATCCCAAAACCCGAAAAGGCAAACTCCCTCCTCAAATCACCAGGAAACAGCTCCTATTTCTTCACAAAAACCACCAATGCCATTTGATATCCCTTGTGTAGTCCAAAGGGAATAATTCCCGTTATCCTAATGAAAGCAATTCCTTTCTCGCGTAGGACAGTTATCGAAACAATTCGTCATCTCATTCCGGCCTTAGTAGGACCACAATCGCTCTGTCCAGGGACAGAGCAACAAGATATTATCATCTTCACGCCAATTCCATAACTAGTCTGTATCTGTAGAGTAGGGAGGGTGAGTGTGTAGGCTCACCGCACTTAGGCCACATATGACCCATAGTACATTCTCCCGAGGAGTTGTCCTCCTAGGTCATTGTCCATCCTGTCCTTCTCAGGAAGGTGGTCGGGTCACTAGGAGACATCTCCTTTATATCGGCAGGTGTAGGCCAAGACTCACCGAACACACACTCTCTTATTGACGATAACTCCGGACACTCGCATAAGACATGCCTGACAGTTTCATCTTCCTGTTCACACATCCTGCATAGAGGTGTGTCCACTAGCCCCATAGTATGGAGGTGACCTGTCAGAAATCCTACTGTTAAACTTAGGTTTTTCCTGGTCATCGCCAAATATTTCTCAGCACCAGCATCCCAGGGTCGCCTAGGGTGATCCTGGCAAGACTGCATCCTTTGATTCCATACCATCTCTTATGGGACTGAGCATGGGTGTAACGTTTGGCTAGTTCCGCAATTGTGAAAGTCGTTAGGCCGTAGGTGTCACTGGGTTCTAGAATTTTTAGTCCAGCGGCTTCCCTGGCTAAAGAATCAGCAATGCGATTTCCTTTTCTACTGTCGTGCCCTTTATCCCACCTCAGGATAATATTGTTATCTGCCCAGGCGCCAGCTAAATATTGGTGGCACTCCAGTACTGGCCTCGATATAACACATTGTCTGTTCAAGGCTAATAGGGCTTGTCTACTATCAGTGCAGATTATTATGTTTTTGCCAGAAATTCCTTTTCTGGTTAGTTATTTTGTGGCAATTGAGATACTAGCCAGTTCTGTTTGAACCACGCTGGTGTTGTTTCCCATTCCCCACTTAATCTTTAGGCTTAGTGCTCTCGAGTAAACTCCACATCCTGAGCCTTCTTTCATTTTTGAACCATCTGTATATATGCGTTTTGCACTTGCATTTGCATTTGCGGAGCAACGACACAACGACAGAACTTTTTAGTGCAAAAACACTCACTGGTGAAAACATAACAGAAAATATCAAACATTTTAAATGGAACACCACTGGCGATTAATCCCTGCCGCAAGATTTGACACGAAATCTTCTGAACCAGTGGCGATATTGTCGGGACTCTTTGTGCAAAACAAAACTATTTTTTTAATGATTACATTGAGCAATGCCCTTCTTTTTGAGTGCATTATTGTGAAATGTGTAAATTGGCGTATTAAGCCAAATTTGTGGCACATAATTCAGTGATTTTGGTGGCGCCTTTGGTTTGTTGTTCTGCTTGCACTTGTGAGGGCGAGAATCGGAAATCCGGCGTGAAATTTAAACGAAGCAATATATGAAAAATAATTGCCTAATCAACAATGAACTTAAGGCCGTACCTGAGTTCTCAATGATAGTTCAGATCTGTTTACAATACCAGAAAGTACGCATTTATTGTTTCTACAAACGGTTTAAATTTGATTCATTTCCAATGAGTTTTTAAATATTTATAATTAGAATAAATTATATGGTTTTAAATGAAACTAACTGTTTCTAAATGACTCCACA
>CAJUYG010003163.1:619-23555 GCA_910591675.1 Galerucella calmariensis
CATATATCATATATCATATATCATATATCATATATCATATATCATATCATATCATATCATGTGATATGTAAATGCAAAACGACGTGCGGAAAAATGTGTGGTTGTCGCAAATCCGGACTCAAATGTTCCGTCTTATGCCTCAACTGCAACGGTTAAACGTGCGAAAACGTTGTTTCAATTCTAGAGCTGCTGGATAGAGATGATCTTGGTAATGACGAAAACGTTGAGAACAAGTCACCCCCGACCCTCATGAGCTTACGGACGAATTCGTCGACAATTACGAGGAAGAATCGAACGACGTAGCTATCGGCTAAACGTTCCAAGCAGACGTAGTTAAAATGTCGAAAGACTTTTGAAAGATTACTGAAAATAAAATAAAAATCATGATTTCAGTTGTAAAAATTATACTGTTCGATAAACTGATTAATTACACCCCTCTTTTCCTTTACCGTGAACGTGCGCCACAAAAATATAAACTTTAGAAAAAATCAGAATCATAATTGTATCAAATAACATTTTCAAACATCAAATTTACAATGACAATCAGCAACAAAAAAACAAACAGAAAAAATAATGGTACAACATCAATGATAAACGCGATAATAGAATACTTAGGTTCACCCCAACTCTTGTAATAACTATTTTCCGTGTCTAATTGAAAATAAACGAGTTATTCGATAACCAAAAATTCACCCCCTTTTTTCCGTTATAAATCGAGAAAAATCGATCCTATGAAAAAATTGATAGGAGCCAAAATTGTAGGAAATTTAATTATAAACAACTTTTGTGATGACTATTTTTCGTGTCGAATTGAAAATAAACGAGTTATTATAAGAAACAAAAAATAACCCTTTAAATCAAGAGGGCGGATGAAGCAACAAGTGTGGTACCCCAACTTTTTGAATTTAGACTACCAGTGACCACCCTTAACGAGTTCCGAAGGAAAATTGGTGCTAAAAATTTTTGTGAATTAAAAATACTGTAACGTTTAGTCTAATTTATATTTACAATTAATTTATATTTACAGATTTATATTAAAATACAATCCTTATTCAATAATTTATATAAACTAACTATAATTTATATGAGAGTCACTTAATAAACACTTTATCGAGGCGCGATTGCTTTCGTTCAGTATCGACACTAACTGACTAACTAACTCCACTGCGATGCTCGTAGCCTATTTATACTCGCACGTATGTAGTTCTAGAAATCTCTCGAACTCGAAGTTCTGGTGGATGCGCTGGGTTTTTCTAGATGTTACGTATTCCAGATCATTCTAGATAATAAGGCGGAGGAGCCATAGTCGTATCATATGGAATTTCACTGGGGGCACTAATTGAGCACATAAATGCAGTAGCTCGCGTAACATTGCCCCCTCCTTAAGAGACAGTTCCTCCTGTAACTAACTAGGAAACTGAAGCGAGATGACTGTATCGGCAACTGGTTCCCTTGTTACATTTTCCAGTTGCATGGAAGTAACATGCGACCGTCTTCTCTGTTGGCTGTGTCTCCCGTGCTTGGCCGCTTGGTTTTGCAAACGTCGGGCGCCACTCTTCTTTATGAACAGAGATGCCAGTCCGCGTGCATCGGTTACGCTGGCAGGGATGTTTATTGCCAGTGAGTATTCCTCTGGAACGGTAAGCATGTCTTGTCGTCTCTCAGTGGTGACGCCGAATCTTGCTTTTCCGGTACCACCATAAGCACCCATGAACTCTACAAAAGCAGGATCGGCTACTTCCTGAAGCTGGTTTACTTCCTCATCGTGGTCACCCTCGAATGGCGCTAATCGGTTACTGTGTACCACCTTTGGCTTTCCGTTTGGGATCTTGCTGATACGATAGATGACATAGTTGATTCGTTTCTTCACGAGGTACGGACCGTCCCAAGCTTTCTGCAACTTTGGAGAAAAACCCTTTTGTCTTCTTGGGTTATGCAGCCAGACGTTGTCTCCTTCGTGGAAGCCTCCTTCTGTAGCTTGCGTATCGTACCTTTTCTTCATCCTATCGCTAGCGATCTGGAGATTCGATCGAACCAGCTCGTGTACGTCGTCCATTCTTTTTCTCAGCTGGGTCACGTAATCTTCACCAGCTATGTCTTCTCCGGGTCGGCATCCAAATTCAAGGTCGCAGGGTAATCTCATTTCGCCTCCGAACAGAACTTTTGCTGGTGTTTGGCCGGTAGACTCATTGATGGCGGATCTGTAGGCCATCGCAAATAGCGAGAGATATTGGTCCCAATCTCGCTGATAGTTAGATACTACTTTAGATAGGTATTTGCCAAGAGTTCTGTTCATTCGCTCTACCATTCCGTCCGACTGTGGATGCAAAGCCGTAGTTCTCGTTTTCTTCATGCCGAGCTTTTCACAAACTTCCTGGAACAGCTGGCTTTCGAAGTTTCTGCCCTGGTCGCTGTGTATTTCCAGGGGCACTCCATATCGGAAAATGAACTCATTCAAAAGCACGTCGGCAACAGTTGCGGCTTCTTGGTTTGGAATGGCATACGCTTCTACCCATTTTGTGAAATAATCCATCACCACCAAAATGTACCTGCCGCCATTTGCTGTCGGTGGAAACGGTCCGGCAATGTCCAGGGCAATGCGTTCAAAAGGGCTTCCGACATTGTACTGCTTCATAGGAGCCTTTCTTCTTCCTTGTGGTCCATTGGTCGTAGCACAGGTAGTGCACTTCTTACACCAGTCCTTCACATCTTCGGAACTGTGCATTCAATAAAACCGTTCTCGCACTTTCTGGAGGGTCTTCTTCACACCTAGATGTCCTCCTGACGGACTGTCGTGTAATTTCCGCAGTACTGCTGCTACCCTTGTTCTTGGAATCACCAACTGTCTTCTACTTTCGGAACCTTCATCGTTCTCGATTACTCGCTGTAGCAAACCGTTTTCCAGAACCAGCGAGTCCCACTAGGCCCAATACGATTTCATCGTTGGCGAGTATCTTGAAATCTCCTGCCAAGTAGGTCGACAGTTTTCCTTTTTCCAATGTCGGATTTTCTTCAAGTCGGGATCGTTCTCTTGTTCCTCTTCCAACTGTTCCGGTGTCCATTCGTCGCTGGTCACCGTGGTTCTTCGAATGGCAGCTTCCTTAGCTTCTGTTTTGGTGCAGTGAGAGCACTCTGCTGGGCATGGTCTTCTAGAGAGTGAGTCTGCATTTCTGTGGCTTATTCCGGCTCTATGCTCAATGGTGAAATTATATTCTTGGAGCCGCTCGATCCATCTGGCGATTTGACCTTCAGGGTTCTTGAATTGCATAAGCCACTTAAGTGCGGCATGATCGGTTCTAATCACAAATTTCTTCCCATACAGATACTGATTGAAGTGCTCCACGGACTTCACTACTGCTAGGAGCTCTCTTCTTGTGACGCAGTAATTTTGTTCTGGTTTGGAAAGAACTTTACTAAAATATCCCAGAACTTTCTCTTGTCCTCCTTGAACATGTGATAGCACTCCTCCAATTCCAACATTGCTAGCATCAGTATCTAGTATAAATTCTCCCTCTGGTAGTGGATAGCCGAGTATAGGTGCAGTAAGTAGTCTAGTGCTTTTTCAAAGTATCGATCGAAGTTTGACAGTCTTCGTCCCAGCGAAACTCCCTTGCTTCTTCTGTAAGTCGTGTCAAGGGTTTAGCGATATCTGCAAACTTCTTTATAAATCGCCTGTAGTATGTACAGATCCCAGGGAAGCTTCTAACTTGGTGCTTGTCGGTGGGTCTTGGCCACTTTCGTACGGTAGCAGCTTTTTCTTCGTCTACAGCTACACCATCCTTGCTGACTACATGGCCTATATAACTGAATTTATTTTGAAATAGTTGACATTTCTTGGGGTTGAGCATCAGTTGGACAGATTGCAACCTTTTGAAGACACCTTCCAAATTCTTTCGATGTTCCTCGAATGTCCTTCCCAAGACTATGATGTCATCAAGGTACACTAAGTATGTCTTCCAGGACAACCCTCGCAATACGTTTTCCATCAGTCTTTCAAACGTTGCGGGGGCATTGCACAGCCCAAATGGCATAACGGTGAAATGCCATAGTCCAGATCCGGTGGTAAATGCTGTCTTTTCTTTATCGGCTGGATCCATTTCTACCTGCCAATATCCAGACTTCAGGTCCAAGGTAGAAAACAATTTGCTACTGGCCAGCGTATCCAGAGTATCGTCGATTCTCGGCAGAGGATAGCTATCTTTCTTTGTAACATTGTTCAACTGCCGGTAGTCCACGCAAAACCTCGTGGTTCCATCCTTCTTCTTTACCAGAACTACCGGAGAGACCTAAGGGCTGGTAGAAGGTTCTATTACCTTGTCCTCTTCCATCTCGCGAACAATTCTCTCCGCTTCCTCTCTTTTGGCCTGTGGTAGCCGTCGAGCCGATTGTCTTATCGGCTTAGCGTCGCCGGTGTCAATTTTGTGTTTGACAGTAGATGTTCTTCCTGTCTTTCCTCCTTTTGGTACAAAAAGAGATCGGTATTGTAGCAAGAGTTCTCTGATTTTTTTCTTCTCTTGCAGGCTAAGGGATTGTCCAGCCACTGCTATCATTTGTTCAAATTTATTGTTGGCATCATTGGAGGTTGTTGTTTGATGAATTATTGACGCCACTGGTACGCAAGTTCCAATTTTGGTCTCCTTCTTTCTAGTTATGGGATGGTCATTTACATTTATAATGCGTACAGGTATTTCTTCGGCAGCCATGACTAACCCTTTTCCTATCAGGATTCCTCGACCAACCTCTTTATCATGATTCCATGGTTCCATCATGAACGGTGTTCCTTCTTCGACGGTTCCTTGTAGCCTTGCCACAGTGAAAAGTTCACTCCTTGCGGGTACAACTGTATCCTCCTGTACGGCTACCTGAACAGTCTTATCCTCGTGTGGGTGAAGGAATACTTCCTCAGAACCTACTCTAATCACTCGGTTCTTGAAATCTAGCTGGAAGCCATGTAGGTTCATAATGTCCATTCCGAGTATTATGTACTCTTCGATATCAGCGACAACGACAGTGTGGGTGAACTTCTCTGCGCCAATTCCCAATTGCACCGGTAGTTCTCCATGGACATTGGCGCTTTCACCTGTGGCAGTCCTGAGTCGCAGTCTCGTCGGTAAAAGTCTTTTCCGGGTGTTGACAGTCTCGGGGCGAATAATAGTCCTCGTTGCTCCAGTGTCCACCAATATTGTATACTTCCTACCATTAACTTCACCATCCACGTATACACTATCACCGCGACATTTCAGAGAGGCTATTAGAATGAGAGGGTCTTTGGAAGGTCTTCGGGTCGAAGCTGCCCTCTGAAGGTCGACCCTTTCTAGTTTTCCGGCTGGACGTCTTTGTAGCAGTTCTCGGTCGCTTGCACGAACTGCGTACATGTCCCATTTCTCCACAATTCCAGCATCTCACAGCTTTCGATTTTCCATTTGAGATGCTTTTCATCATGTTGACAAGCTGGTCAAGCTTGTTCTCCACTTCTTCGTTTGCTACAGCCCTCACCTTGCCGTATACTCCGGAAGCCTGTGTAGCTGCTTCGTACTCCAAGGCTGCAGAGAGTATGTCAACCAGTGTCTTATGCCGAGCCAAGCGTAGAGTTCTCTGCATTTCATGGTCACGAACTCCGTCGATGAATGTCTGTACCCCTAAACATTCCATGACATTCTCCGGTGCCGATGGATAGGCAAACCGCACCAACCTCGCAATGTCTGCTTCGAATTCCTGCAGAGTTTCGTCGCGTTTTTGTTTGCGGTTTTTCAGCTGCGACTGGTACAGATGCTCCAGGTGTTCCAGGCCATCTCTCATGTTCAATCGCTTTTTAAGTTGCTCAAAATCTTCGGTCTCTTCCACTGGAATGGTCTGGAGGATATCCATGGCGTCTCCTCTAAGGGCAAGAGTTAAATTCAACGCTTTTTCTTTCTCACTCCAGTTGTTTGCCTTTGATGCGGCCTCGAATTGCTTAAGATAGTTCGGCCATGACGTTTTACCATCGAATGTTGGCAGTTTCACTCGGCTGTTAATATCGTTTTCCATTTTCGGTTTCAACTCTACTTTCTCTTTCAGTTCGTCGTTGTTCGGGGCTTGCCTAGTTGTAATAGCCGGGTTATTACTAGTCTTTTTTTCGATTTCTTTGATTTTTTGTTCCATTTCGTGCTCCATTCTTTTAATATTTTCTTCCATGGCAGAAATTTCATTTTTCATGTCCGCTGAAAGTTTACTTTCCATGGATGAAATTTCGTTTTTTATATTCGACATTTTATTTTCCATATCCGTCGAAATTTTATTTTCCATGTTCGACATTTTGTTTTCCATATCCGCCGAAAGTTTACTTTCCATGGATGAAATTTCGTTTTTTATATCCGTCGAAATTTTACTTTCCATAGATGAAATTTCGTTTTTTATATCCGACATTTTGTTTTCCACCCAAGACATTTTTTTTCTATCGTCGAGGTTATAGAGGCGGACGCTTCGTCGGTGAATTCAAACGTTTCCGGGTCCAATCCATTGCTAATCATAGCATTTTTCAGTCGTTCCACTAACGCTGACTTGGCCCCACTTGTGTCCAATTCGTAATCCTCCAACTCTCTTCGAAGCTCTGAAACTTTTAATTCACAAAGTTTCTTCGCCATCTTCCTGTATATTTATTTTTCAATCCCACTTCTGACACACACAGATTTATATTAAAATACAATCCTTATTCAATAATTTATATAACACACTAACTATAATTTATATGAGTCACTTAATAAACACTTCATCGAGGCGCGATTGCTTTCTTTCAGTATCGACACTAACTGACTAACTAACTCCACTGCGATGCTCGTCGCCTATTTATACTCTCACGTATGAGCACGTATGAGCACATTAATGCAGTAGCTCGCGTAACAATACCTATTCGATTGGGCTAAGAGGACACACAGCAATAAGGCATGTGAATGACAACATCTTTAAAATGCCAACAGACCACATGACCACCAGATTTATCTTTCGCAAGAACGAGATTGTCATCAAAGATCGAAAGGAGCTTGAGGAAGAGAACGCACCACCACTCAATAGATCGAATGAAGTGATTTGGTACACAGATGTATCCAGGAGTGAGCTCTGTACCGGAGCGGGTAAATACAGCAAGTCGAGCAAATATGAAGGAATCGTCTCGCTTGGTAAATACGCCTCGGTATTTCAAGCAAAGGTCTAGGCAAAACTTGCATGTGCAAGGGCAAATAACATGAGAACCAACAACAACAGGCAGATCAGGATCTTCAGTGACAGTCAAGCTGCCCTTAAAGCACTTCAGAGCTCTAAGGTAACATCTCGGCTGGTATGGGAATGCGGCGAAGAACTTAGAATACTGGCGACTCGGAACAGTGTAAAACTGGAGTGGGTCCCAGGTCACAAAGGAATCGCTGGCAATAAAAAAGCTGACGAACTGGCAAGAGCAAAACGTCAACCCTGATGAACGGACCACGGAACCGAACCAGCTGTGGGCATTCTTAGATGCTCCACTATGTCACGGTTAAAAGGGTGGGTAAAAGAACATAATAAACACTGGAAGAAACCATCAGAAAAAGTAGCGGAAGAACTGCTCTCAATGAGCAGGAACAAACTCAGCTCTGCATATATCATGCAACTGTGAGACGCTGGACCACAGGAGGCAGAAACTGTATGGTAGACCCCAAATGACTCCAGAAGACTTCTACAACCAATAAGCAAAGAACCTGAATGAGCTAATACATGGAACGGATTAGCTGAATAGGCTGTAGTCAGAACACTAGGAGTATCCACAATAAGCCCAGGAGGCTGAGGTGGTGCCGGCGAAGGGACAGCTCCTTAAAAAAATAGGTATAAGGTTCGTTCCAACTGGTTTCAACACCTTTGACTATGGTTTCTGTTATAGCGTCATAAGCATATACTCGTAGGTATCCTTATTTTATGAACAACGTCAAGCTGGCTGGTTATTATCAAAAATTGAGAGAAATTGAAATTATTGATTTGTATAACAGCCATATGGATATAGAAGAATATAGAAGAATATCGCTTGTCTGTCGCTGCTGTCAGAAAAACTAAGGCCTCAACTTTCGTTCAGCTGGAATCAGTTATTTATAGACAAATCATATGGGGAGGAAACGTGCGGCCGGGTTGACCACTTTCGTTTAGCTGAAACTAGTTATGGGAAAACCTTTGTAATGGCAACCATTATGTATGCGTGTATGCCAAATGAACAACCTCCGCTCAGTTGAAACTAGTTTTACGAAAATGCATCACAATTATTTAAAAATGTCAGAGAACTGTCAGTTCAATAATGTTTCCGTTAAGTAAACTCAAGACCATACTGTAAAACAAAATTCAAGTGCCATAAAGATCGGCCATTTGTCTCCAGAGTAAGTTTTTTCGTCAGTCTCATTTCAAAAAGTCCATATTACAGGGTATTGTTCGGTTATGCACATAATGAGAGTTATGAAAGGATTTCATTGGGAGTTGTGGAAAACTTGTCCAGTGCTACTTTTCGTTACTACAGTGGAGTGGGTACAATTCATTTACACAAATGCATCTCTCTGTACTAGAAATTGGAGGGCCTGGAATTATAGTACAGGTAAAATAAAATTATTCACGTGATTAGCCACATTATTCTGAAATACGGGCTCGAATAGAAATACATACACAATTTTCTAATGGAAAAATTGAATGAACTGCTATTAACAGTCTGTGAAAACGTCGACACGGTGCGCTCGCGATATCAATCTGCTTCAGTATTTCAAACGGAAATCCAATCTTATCCAGACTGACCCTTCAGATTGACGAATCCAAATTTGGACAAAAAGAATATAATCGAGGACGAATTAAAAGCTTTGATTACTTTTGCTGACAAGGGGGAAGGGGGGGTTAATAATAGTAGTAAATCTGCTCACGTAATACTTGAACGGCCTCTTACAGAGAGTCTTTCGAACATAGAATCAGCATTTCATTATTTTAAGTGAACAACTTCACAACCCCGCACTTTTCCACTATACGATTTGGATTTTTTAACTCGTTACCATAGCAATGATTACCATGGCAACAATTTTTCTACAACCGATTTCAGATAAACGAAAATGGTCAACTTGGCAGCCCCGCATTTCCTCACCATATGATTTAGGTTGTTGTGTACCCGTTACCATTGCAATAGCTGCCATGGCAACAGTTTTTTCCTAACTGATTTCGGCTAAATGAAAGTTGACGAACCAAGGAAGAGATATGAAGCAACGTATCAATACTTCAAGAAATGATGCCAAACAAAGACTATTTTCACGAAAAATCTGCTGCATTAAAGTCTACATTAAGCTTTGGTGTGAATTTTCCATACTAAAGTCTAATGCCCGAATACTAGCTGAAGTAGGTAATTCTCTAACCAAACGGATTATACGAAAATGTGTTTTTCCTACGATCACATAGGAACGTGACATATTATATCGCACTGTCTAGTTCTATGGAAAGTGTCCTTTATTCATACGCGTACGGAAAAAAATATTATCCGCACGTGTACGGATAAAAAAGCTGTCGAATGAATTTTTATTAAGATTCACCACTGGCAAACTGTCAAATATATAATTTTTAATTAGATTTACCTATGTAATATCTAAATTTGAAGCGATCTACGAGGCTTGTTCAATTGAAACCCATCTTTGGTCCAGGAAAAATTTATTGACAAGTACAGTTACAAATAACTACCACTACAATTGAGGCACATATCCCACTGTTTCACCAACCGATGTATACACTGCTTATAGAATTCTTGTGGCTGCTGCTGGAAGAATTCTTTCACAGCGTTTTGTACTTCTCCGTCCGACTGAAAACGGATACCTTTTAACGCCTTTTTTAGTGGCCCAAAGATGTGAAAATCGCAAGGCAATAAATCGGGACTATAGGGTGGATGCTCTAATATCCTCCATTTCTTTCGTTGCAGATTTTTTTCCACTACGTTGGCAACATGAGGCCGAGCATTATCACATTTGGACGGATTGTTAACAACAAACGCCATTTCAAAGTCACAATACTTAAAATCGCTGTCAAATATAAACGAAATAAACAGATCAGTGTGACGTTTGCATACACTACTAATGTTGGAAAACGTCAGTTGAATGATTACAATTGTTTCCAAGGCTAACCTGACCAAAGATGGTTTTCAATTGAGCAAGCTGTGTATTTGAAAAGTGAAATTTTTGTCATTTTCTTGATTAAAAAAATTTAGGGCGCGGTCGAGGATCGAACCCGCGTACTCTTCGGCAGAAGTTCGATGTTGTACCAAGTAACCTAAACCACCTGTTATAATAGTCGGAAAATGTAATCATCTTGAAAGGTATTTATTATAGGTAGGTATGTATGAAGTATGATGAACAATAATAATTTCACTTTAAATTTCTATAATTATCCAACCAATTAATAACTGTAATAACCTACCTATATTAGTTAAACTAATTGAATTTTTGACACTATTGATAATTATTGTTAATATTAAAATCAATTATGTTGACTTTAATTGTAACATTTTGTGTATTAATATGTCAGATGTTGATTACACATTATTTGGTGAAATTATCACGTGATCGTAGGAAAAATACTGTACATTACTCGTGCGAAAATGATTCTTCACACTCGTGGGATTGTCGTACTCGGCTCATACCTCGTGCTACAATATTTACCATTCGTGTGAAAAATGTCACTTTCCGCACACGTTATGTAATATACTATTTAACTACTGTGAGAATAACCGTACACCGCATATCTTTTCGCAAGGAAAACAATAGCTGGCCGGTATTGGCTGAAGGCGTTCTTAAATCACTTCTAGGGGGGCGCAAAATCTTAATCCGACTGGAGTGCAGAAGTTGAATAGGTATATAGTAAAATATTACTTCGACAAACTTATTAGGGCTTTATTTAATGGATAAACCAGAAAATTTATAACACAAGAAGGGATGCAGGTTAACATTGCAGAATCAACAAACTGCTCTGGCTAAAAAAGGAGCAAAGCGAGTGCACCTAATGGCCCCAGAACACCGAGAAAATGTGACAGTGGTTTCCTGTGGCAACGCTAGTGGATAAAGAATTCCCTCAGCCATGGGGCAAAGGTCAGAGTGGTGCGACCATCTATCACCGGGTACTCTAACTATCCTGACAAAAAGAGAAAGCATGAACGTTGAAACCTTGAAAGTAGTATAAACTGTCAGAAAAAAGTCTCCTAATTTTTGATCGTGCAGCAAACTACTTAGATATAGTTTGTTCAGCCATCCTTTGCCGTTACGTAATAATGGATGACGTATTCTGCTGTTTTACGTATGTCTTATATTACTTGAATGTTATTTTACACTTAACCTCAAAATTATAATAAATGACATATGTTAAGAATTGTTTTCAAAATATGACAATTGAACTGTCAAAAGTAACAGATAAAATTTATGTCGACCTTAGATAAGAAATACGTTAATGACGTCATAATTCCGTCTCATCCATTTCAGAGAGAGCAGGCTAAACAATGTATGACGTAATGGCAAAGGATGGCTGAACAAACTCTACATCTATTACAGAGACAGCTTATACATATGACATCACACTATTTTGCCTCCCGAGTGACACAACCCACGAACTCCATCCCATGGACAAAGCTGTTTTCAAAGCTTTCTGTGAACCCCTCAAAACCGTAACGTGACTCCGCCAGCCAATTTTAGGCGACGTGAGCATTCCTTTTACGACGGAGGCGAAATATCTAGGGGGAATCTTAGATAAACAACTCACCTGGAACGCTCACTTAGAAAGAGATATAAACAAAGCCAGATTATCCCTCTGGATCAGAACTCAGAAGGGTATATGGAAAATATTGGGGTATGAACCCCAAACAGATTTACTGGAGCTACCAAACAATGGTCACGTATGTCTCAGCAGTCAGCCATAGCTACCTGGGTGGAGAGGAAAACCTACGCGTACTGGGCAGACATACAAAAGGTCTCTCCCTCGAAGGCACTCATGTACTACCCGTTAAGTACAAAATATAAGCAGATCCTGGAATGGAACAGAACAAACACTACGCATTCTGTCGGGACTACTTACAGGACATTGCTGACTAAATTACCACCTAAATAAGACGAGTCTAGTTCAGACCTCGGACAGAAGCTATTTCGGCATGATTGTGAGCGTCAGGAGCTTGTTGAACATCTATTGCTTGGTTATTTGAAGGTTGGGTATTCATATGAATGTTTTGTGTCGAATTTATTGTTTCTACGGGCTGCTCTGTTAGGACATCAGCTCTTAGCTCCTCGATACACTTTCGATAGTCAGCACCATGCGTTTGGTTTTTATGGCTCCCATAATACATAATACAAGCCATCAAGCCTTTGTGTGCTACTCCCTTACCCTTACAGCTCCCACTTGCTCTGTCTTTGTCCACCACACCACTAATTTATGGGCTATCATTGGTCTAAAAGCCTTTGTCTATAGCCACCGGGATTATTTTTGGATAAACCACCTTTTTTCCATTCTTCTACATCTACCTGCCATGGTAGCTTTTTGTATGGTCTTTTGAAGGTGAGTGTTCCATGAAAGCCTTTGATCAAAATGTACTGCTAGGTACTTTGTTCCTTTGGCAAATGGGATCCCCTCTCCTCGTAGCTCTTTGGCTTTAGGCCTTGCAGCTCCGTCATTTTGGTGAAATTGGTAATTTGTGTTTTCTAAGCATTGACTGTCAGTCTCTCTTGTAAGCATTAATTATCAACTATATTTAAGGCTGTTTGCATTCTTTCCGATATAACCCTATCAAACTTGCCCCTGACTACAATAGCGATGTAAATGCGTATCTAAGACAGTAAAAATCTGCTATAGACGGTTCCGTGAGGAGGTCATCTACTGAGGTTGCCCATAGTAGTGGTGATAGCACTCATTTCTGTGGACATCCTCCACCTTCCTTGCCTTAATGGTAACTTGACCCAAAGTGGAGATTATTATCCTTTCCAGACCTGCCTTTATCCATCGGCATATTATTGTAGATATGAAACGACTCCTCAATGTCTAAGAAAGTAACCATTGCTATCCCTTCGTCTCCTATTGACTTTGAGATAAGCCCCTTTAGATCATTAGCGCAAGATACGTAGATTTGCCAGGTTGATAATAAAATTGACGATTGCTTACGAGTTTATCCTTTAACACTTCGTCTCCTATGTTCAGTAACCTTTTTAACGATTTAAGTTTAATGGAAGATATGCTTTTTGGCCTGTATAACTTTGGCGTTAAGTCAGATACATTACCAACCTTAGGTATGTAACCAGCATACTAACAATTAGACCCTTCAGAGTAAATCAGGAAGATGCATGCTCAAAACTGGAAGAAGTCGGAGCAGAAGTACTGTAAGGCCAGTATAAACAGTCCGGCGCTCACATGATAAATATATTTAACTGACAGCCGGGCACACCAAGGAGCAACTGACTGGTAAAGCAATGCCAGAAAGAACTACAGGAAGTGACAGACCTTACTAAAGTGAGATCAGTGTAAGTGCCGGGACATAATGATATTTCTGGAAGTGAACAAGCTGATGGAATCACGAGAAGAGACTCGGCAACGATATACAGGGTATCCCAAATAAGAGTGACTGATTTTGAACATAAATGCCCAGCTTGTTAATTGCTCCAAAGAGATGGGGTTTTGACTAGTTCCCCTAGTTTATCGAAGAGATTTTTTTAGGCTTGGCTGGCATTTCATCCCATCAACACAGGGTGTTTTACTAATGTTGGTCAAATTCAAAGGGGAAAATATGTATTATTTTAAATGGAACACCCTATAATTTTTGATCTCATTCGAAAGAGCAATCATTCTCCTTTCCAAAAATGTATAGTTTTCTATCTTTTGTTTCACTAACCACAAGATATTCGAGGTTTCATGTAGTAGTACATTTTTAATTAGTAATTCCATATGAACGCAGTTTGATGCCTTATATCAACTCATGCTGTGACCGTTTAACGCATAACAACAAAATCAGCAATTTTGACCACCACATTATTCGTTAATAGCACGAGATTCATCAAAAACGTTTTTTAATGATAAGTGGATTGGTCGAGCTGGACCGATTGAATGGGCACCGCGGTCTCCTGAATTAACTGTCCCAGATTTTTTTCTCTGGAGATATGTGAAGGATAGGTGCTACAATCCTAAGCCTAACAATTTAGCAGAACTAAAAAATAATATCAGGAACATTATTGAAAACATTCCGCAAGAAATGTTAGAAAATTCATTTGAAAATTTAAAATTTCATTTCCAGTTATGCATAAACGAAGAGGGTAGGCATATGCAGCATTCATTGTAACTTTTTTGTTCTTTCTCCTTCATATGTATTGAATAATGTTATCATGTTTTCTTACTAAATAAACTGTTTATCAGATTTGTTGGCAATTATTTATGTAATTAAAAATGTACTACTACATGAAACCTCGAATATCTTTGTTGTTGATAAAACAAAAGATAGAAAACTATACATTTTTGGAAAAGGGAATGATTGCTCTTTCGAATGAGATCAAACATTATAGGGTGTTCCATTTAAAATAATACATATTTTCCCCTTTAAATTTGACCAACATTAGTAAAACACCCTGTGTTGATGGGATGAAATGCCAAATGATAAACTAGTGAAACTAGTGAAGACCCCATATCTTTGGAACAATTAATAAGCTGTGGACATCCTTGTGGACATCCCCTCATGACCAGTCCTCTTACTGTGATGTCTTCTACATTGATACTTATTGCTCTACTAGAGAGCATCTTTAGTATCCATTCTCCTACTACCAGAGGTACATTCCTGGAGTTGAGTTGTTGGGTAATTGTTGGAAAGGTTGTTTTATCAAACGCTCCCTCGATATCAATGAATATATCCAGGGTGGATTCTTTGTTGTACAATGATCTTTCGATTTTGCCAACCACTTGGTGAAGGGCCGAATCAGTGGACCTTCCCGGAGTATATGCATGCTGATTTGGATGAAGTGGGTTGTGAACTAGCACTTCACCTCTTATATACCGCTCGCATAACCTCTCCATTGTTTTTAAAAAGAACGATGTGAGACTAATTGGTCGGAATGCTTTTGGTAAGGTGTAGTCCATCCTTCCTGCTTTGGGTATAAATACCACTCGTACTTCTCCCCACTTACTGGGAATATACCTCAGAGCTAAAGAGGCTCTGAAAATTCCAGCCAGGTGCGGCATAAGAAAATCCATTCCCCATTGAAGTAGGGCTGGTCTTATTCCGTCAGGTCTTGGTGACTTGAAGGGGGAAAAGCCCGATATGGCCCACCTTATCTTGTCCTCATCAATTAGTGCACTAGCAGATTGCCAGTCTTATTGTGAGGGTGTTGTTGATACTTCCGTCCAGTTTGACGTTCCAGGAAAGACAGAACCTGGGAAGTGAGTTTCCATAAGAATCTCAGCGCTCTCTTGAAGGTTATCGGCCTTGTCGCCATTTTCCCTTGTCAGAATGCCTATACTCTTATGGTGGTCGTTTGAGAGTGCCTTCTGTAGCCTAGAAATAGGCTCTCCAGGCTTCTCTTTGCTTTTGTCTGCAGACTTTTTTTTTGAACTCTTTGAGGTTGGGTTTATATATTCCCCAGTTTTGTTCGTTTTGTCTTGTTAAAGGTCGTTCTCGCTGTCTTTCTGAGGTGTTCCAGTTCAGGGCACCACCAGGTATTGGTCGTGCCACCTGTCTGAACCATCCTCATCGGACAGGATTCCTTATAGGCAATGTCTATTTTGTTTTGTATAGATACTGTGTACCTTTCCAGTTCCTCATTATTGGTGGGAGTCAGGACCTCTGTTTCCCGCAGAGCACCTATTAGGAGTCGATTGTAGAGAGTTACATCCGTCCTCTTCGGGTCACGGGATTTTACAGTGGTCCTGAGATCCTGCCTTACCGTATAGGTCAGCCAGCGGTGGTCTGACATAGAAATATGATCTGACACTTGCCAGTCCTGAATTTTGTTTGATATTTTGGCTGTCGCCAGCGTAATATCTATTAATGTTTGGCTACGGGCGTTAATAAATGTCGGCTCCGTGCCTCTGCTTAAGATTGTTAGATCTTTCTTAATTATATATTCATAAAGATACTTACCTCGGGCGTTGATATTCTTGCTGCCCCAGCTCAAGTGGTGTGAGTTTGAGTCGCAACCCAATATCAGCTCCACTCTTCGGTCGAGGCAGTGATCCACTAGTACCTCCATCTCTTCAGTCGGTGGTAGGGAGGCTGCATCTAAAGGTAAGTACACCGATGCGATTACCAACGCCGTATATTTGCCTCTACCATCTGGACATTCCACTTTAACCGCAGTAAGGTCTGAGGTGCAGAATTGTGCCATCTGAGAGACTCTGTATTTCCTTGGGACGTAAACAGCTGTCCTAGGCTGCTGATTGCTTGTTAGGCTAAAAATTTGACCCGTTAGGCTACTGAAACCAGTAATTTTGGTCTTTATTATCCAGGGCTCCTGGATCAAAGCTATTGCATCCTCCAATACATCAAGGTGGCCACATAGTGTTGCCGTTGCCGCCTTTTTGTGTTGGAGCTTGCATTGTATGATATTTACCTTTTCTACCACGTCCTTGCCCATGTGTAGGTTGCGTGGTACAACGTCCTTGCCCATGTGTAGGTTGCGTGGAGTTGGGTTCGCTTTAGAGGTCCATCTGCTCCTCTGCTAGGGGAGAGACGACCTCGCTGTACTCGGGTGCCTCCTCCGTCAGGTCATCGACTGCTTCGACGTCTTTTTCGGGACCCATGGTGGCCTTGGGGTCAATATCCACTTTAGGTGGCTCGACTACCAAGGACCTCGGATTTTCAGAGGTACCCTCTGCTTCCTTTCTCGTTACCCGGATAGTCAATGAGGTGAATGCATAGCTCATCCTCATCGACTTCTTCTTGACTACAGCCATATCCTCGTCCCCGATTCCGAAGACGAAGAGGTGTCCTTCTGGGTTCACCTTCAACTCATGATGGAAAGTGCACCACCTTGCACCCGTCAGATCAGGGTTCTGCGCCCTAAGCCGACCAAGCACCCTCTCTTTTTCACCGGATGTCGTCTTGTGGACGTCCTCCGGGATCCAGAGCGAGGTCTTGGTCAGCTTAGGGAGCCTATCCACACTAACGACCACCAGTGATGCCTCCTCTCACGGCTTGAGGTTTTTTGTGGCTTTTTTTCAGCCACTCTAGCGTCCTGTCGTCATCGCAGACCACTCTGATGATTTCATGGAGTATATCCACGACTTAAACGTGGGCGCTTTGCTATTGCTGCTGGAGGAGGAGAAGATGATCTTGTCCAGTTCCTCTAGCAGTTGATTTTTAATGATTCTTTCCCGTTCTGCGGTAACCTTACCGTACGGGTTGGTCTCATCTACGATAGCAACCTTGAGGTGTCTAATGTCTAATGTCTAATGTCTAATGTCTAATGATCCAGTTTAGAAAAATGTATTGGCTAATTGCAAGAAATATTCCTCTGTTAACCTATAACAAGCCCGTACAAATCAATTCTCAAGCCATTCATCTGTAGGCTTGTGCTAGCAAGAGGGTATCATGAGGAAAATTATTAACGCCCTTTGGTATTACAGAAACAGAGACCTCTACAAGGACTTGTAAATGAATACTGTAAACGGGACCATTAGCAAATTGTCCACAAACAGCGACTTCCTCACCATTACGAGTCCATCCATCTATTCCAGATGTTTCTGTAAAATATTAGTGCAAACACAAAGAGTAGTGATTGTGTAGTCATAAATTGTTAGAAAATGTGGATGTTTGCTTGTGTGTAAGTTTTCTTTGTAGTTTTTGGGCTATACACAAATTACTAATTGATATAATTGATCAGATTGTGTTTTTGATTGATTAAGTTTCACAACTACACACCTAATAGTAGAGTAACAGATTTACTTAGTTTGAATAGCAATTTTCATACGATTTAACTGAAGAAGCTTAGTTTAGTCAATCAAGGTGTATTTAGAGAATGTTGCGGCACTGAAAAATCAGTAAAAGACAATTCTAAAGTAGTGATAATAATACTTTGTTACACATGGCAGTATTGAGCTCCAAAAAGGAGACTACCAATGTCGTTTCATTGGATATATAAATATTCTTAACCCATTTTAACTTGGAGACTACCAGACTATCCTTGCGAGCGTGTCGTAGGATTTGTGGTAAATCTTGTTTCTTCGTCTATCTAGTCTATCTCGTCAGTCAGTCCCCTTAGCTGCGTGTGTTTTTTAAGCTTACAGACCTGTAGCACATTTACTACGACAGTTTTTTTATCTTCTCTTATCAAGTCTGATGTTAATTTTGGGATATGTTCTCTGCCCTCTGCCTGGTGAGATTTCTTATAATTATATTTCTATGTCCCCACTTATTTCTGGAGATGTTTATTGTCGATTTTGCGACGTCACAAAAGGTTTCCATCACTTCCGCTTAGGAAGTTTGTTTCGCAGCACTACAATTCCAGCTCGTACACCTACCTCTGGTATGGAGCAGTCTGTATACCAGGCTGCATCAGCCTACATAGGTATATCTTTTTTTCTTATTTGTAGTTAGGAAATATTGTTGCTTTTGCAAAGTTTCGGCTGCGTTGACTTTTAATTAGTATGTGTGCTAGGCTTCGCCTTGTATAATAATGTGTAGTTGTAGTAGATTTATGTCAATCTGGCACCCGAGAGAAAGAAAGATGAAGGGAATTATACCTATATAACTGATAGAGTTCATAATACCCTTCTTGGTGTGCGTCATCGATTGTTAATGTCCTTCACACACATTACGTTGGAATAAATGGAAAAAAGGCAGGTCTATTCCAGTAAATAAAGGAAAAAGGTTAACATTAATTGCGCCCTATTTTCATCTTCCGGCTGGAAGTTGCATTTGGTACCTCATTAAACATGAGACAAAGTTCTGCATGAAAACGCGTGCGAGGGCGGAGAAAATGGGCCCAAAAGACCAGAAAAATAGGCTTTCAGTCAATCTCCTAAAATATGGCAGTTAGAGATTTTTGGCTCTGTTAAAAATTAAAGTTCAGTTAATTTTCTACAATAATGGTCCTTTTGATTTTTCTCGCAATTTGACCGGTTTCGAGAAAAACCGCACCAAGCGCACCTCGAATAATGAGTTTCTGTGCTGTATGCCGGAGAGCACAGTCCGTGTATTTACACATCAGCGGGGGGACATATTATTCAATATCTTTGTGAAAAATGCATATTTTCTCATGATTCAAAATTCATGTGAAAGAGGAATTCTGCTGCTATCATTCCCTGTGAATTAAGTCACGCTTGACTCTTTTGGCCATATCGGAACACGGGTCAAACTTTCTGCTCCCGGGCAACTTTGACCTCGCCATGAATTTGTTCCTATTTTTTTTGTATTGAACTAATTTACTCAAAATTTTCTTGATTATGGGTCCTCATAAGGTCCTTTGTCATCCCTGAAATTTGTATACCCTAATTTTTTTTAATTTTCATTTAATCGTTGTTTATTGAATCCCAAATTTTTGCTGTTTTTGGATCGCGGGGAAATTTTGTGAACAACCATCAATTAAAAATGTATACATGATCCGATTGGTCTCTATGATACATCATTTGAAAGCTAAGAATGTCTACCTTTCGATTGTGCAATTACTTTTTTTGAGGAAGTCGTCCATTTTTCAATAAAATTAGAAAACGCGGGCTCAAGGAAAAAACGCACTTTTTTTTGGTGGTTTTTTCTCACTGCTTTTTATTTCTAACATTTTAACACCTTAACTAGTGTAACGGGGGAATTCCCACCTTTCCATAGATGTATATAAGTCATACCTTTGATACCCCGGGGAAAAACCAGTATATCTAAATGTATACGCTATAATTTATTACTTTCGTTCCTCCGTCGTTCACCGCGCGTGTGCTCTACGTGGCGCTCGTGTCGTCAGCTCATCTATTTGTGGTTCGTGTGAGTCACGCCAGTGTTCGAATTATAAAGACAGCGATAATATGTTATCCCAAGAGGTAGAATTAGAGGAAACTGTAGACTTAGAAGAAGTTGTTGACGGGGTAGAGCTAGGGGGAGCTCTAGATCCAGAAGAAGTTCTTGACCAAGAATCAGATGATGACTGGTGACGAACAGATTTATGTCATAATTGCAATGTAGTTTTATATACTTTTTTCATCAATTCACGGACAATTAACCCGCGAATCTCTTGTACTTTTGTTAAAAATTTTCTATGTAATATTTTAGTCTATAATGTATTATTCTTGTATCATTATATTGGGTTCTCCCGTTGATAAATAAATAAAAAATATATATATTTTTCCATAATAAATGAAACATGGAAAACGTTTATTACTCGTTATTCCAAAAACCTCAATCAGTCTGGTTGCAAAAAAAATTTGCGGAGAATCTGCAAGAAATTGTTGCTGAATATTATGGGTAAATATTCTTCACTCTTGAGGCATTTTCAGTTTTCCTTACCAAAAGTCTAATGAACAGTTTTTTGCCACATGTGCAAAGCTGATTGTTGCTAGATTCAGGTCCACTGGTGAGGTCCATCTTGCTAGAATTAATCTTATAGCCCGTTTTCCTAATAAGTATATCTTGAGGCCTCATCTGAGAGGAAAACAAGGCCCTTGTAAACATAAATATCCATCAAAAGTGTTAGGTTACAGGGTTTCTCATTTATGGCACCGAGGATTTTCCCAATCTGTAAAATGTGGTGGCGCCATCTACAATTGGTTTCCACAATCCAAAACATTGAAAATAATGGATTTCCAACACCCCCCAGCTCAAATTTTGTACAAAATTTCCGGTATTTCAACCCGATTTTTTTGCAGAAAATATTAATGTTGCGAAAAAAATCATGAGGACCATTTTTGTAGAAAATGACCTGAACTTCAATTTTTACCTGAACCGAAAATCTCTAACTGCCATATTTTAGGAGATATTGGCTGAAAACCTATTTTCCTGGTCTTTTGGGGCCATTTTCTCCGCCCTCGCACGCGTTTTCATGCAGAACTTTGTCTCATGTTTAATGATGTACCAAATGCAACTTCCAACTGGAAGATGAAAACAGGGCGTCATTAATGTTAACTTTGCCTTTTTTTCCTCCTTCATTTACTGGACTAGGTCTGTGATCAATCCTAATCAAAATTCTCGTATCACAATAATGAACCGTTTAAATGTATTGCAAACGTTAACCCTAATCTTTGACTTAAAAAATCTGATTAGTTGATGTTTATATTACCTACGCGCAAGCGCGACCTATCAATCGGGAGAAATTACAGCATTTAAAATAGGATTCACCTTTCGTAGCGACAATGTGTCTTACGTCTTTATCTAATGTCTCACTGAAAGTTCTCATCAAATCTGCACTTTGTTGTTCAATTATTATTTATGAGAAGTGAATATTAACCTAATTTTTATATCTATTTAAATAATACGAAAATATGCCTATATACACAGAAATGTATCAGCATTGATAAATAAAATCATCAGGATCGTATTCAGCCAAATTCGAAGAGGCTATTAATAATATAATAAACTTAATAATTACCAGCTTCTTATTTTAACTGAAAATACCTAAGAAATTTCAAAATAATGATAATGTTTTTCCGTGTATCTAAGCATATTTTTGTATTATTTAAACAATAAGATCAATATTCACTTTTCATAAATAATAATTTACCGTAAACAACAAAGTTTAGACCAGACGAGAACTGTCAGTGGGACATTAGAAAAAGACGTAAGACACATTGCCGCTACGAAAGGTACGTACGTCTGCATCCTATTTTGAATCATGTAATTTCTCCCGTTTGATAGGTCGCGCTCAAAAATTTGGTTAATGTTTGTAATACATTTAAACTGTGATATTTTGTTTAAGATTAATCACAGACCTGCCTTTTTTGCTATTTCTTCCAACCTAATGTGTTAGGACATTAACAATCGATGACGCACACCAAAAAGGTTATTAATAAAAATTGTAAAATAAACTAGATTATTGAAAAAAACACTAGATTAACATATTTTAATGAAAAGGAGTAAGCAAAGTACTGTGGACGGGGATTGCAAAGATTTTAGTTTATAAAGGAACAGTCCGTTGTGACATCAAAAAATTGAAAAGCAATCTTCCAAAAGTTTGTATAAGATCGTTTTTTTATTAAAAATAAAATAAAATTTGGAAAGTCGTTGAAATAAAGAAATAATTTCACCCTCAGCTCTAACTACATATTAAGAAGAATTAATCAGCTTTGCTATAAAACTACTAATTTTTTCCTGAACTACGAATAACTGCTAGAATTCGAAGTGGTGGTAAGAGCATCTCCAATATAAATATTATGACGTCACGGCAAGTATAAGAAGTAAAACTCAGTGATAGCAACGGAGTATTTTGTGAACGATTTCCACGTCCTACGGTCATACCAGGTCAAAGCTCTTCTTTAAAAGAGTGAGAGAAAGACTGGGTCTTCGAACTAAAAGTGTTGTTACCGGGTTTGGTACGTTTGACCTACTCTTGGATTACGCGTAGGTAAGTCAAGTTCTTTGATCTACATCTCAAGGATTCTACTTTCTTTTGCTCTCTGGTGGATTGTTATTTGTGGTGTATCCTGCTTTTTTTAGTGTTATTCAGGGTGTTTTTCAAGGACTGTGATATAAAAAGTGATAAGGGAGAAATTTTAGGTGATTTTTTTTTGTTAGTATTTATTTTGTGGACTGTGTACCTAGTGTTCGCGAATTTTGTTTTAGAATATTATTTCAAAAATAATATTGCTTGAGAAAATTTGAAAGAAGCACAGGAAATTTGGACTATACAGCAATTTTTTTTTCATATAGGGAAAAGCGTCGTTTAATATAGATTATAATTTTCGAAAATAGGTAGAGGTAGAAATAAGATTAAAAGAATGAAAAAAAAAATGTTTCAGGAGTTTTCTAGATTTTTTGTTGGAACTGAACTTTGATAAA